>OY796885.1:8806888-9051507 GCA_963680785.1 Diplosoma virens | reverse complement strand
ACGAATTTGTTACCAATCTTGACAAATTAGAAAGCGTATTTTTTGAACACAAAGATTTTTATCCTTCTCTTTCTAAATCAAATATCACGCATGAAAATTACAATCTAGTGGTAAAAACTTGGATGGAGAAAGGTTGGAGCCTCTTACGTGAGATGCTTATTTACTACAACTCACTGGATTGCGTCCCTTTTGTACAAGCAGTTCAAAACTTACTCCAATTTATCTTCAACAAAGTTTGGATCTTTTCAAAACTTCTTTTTCTGTTACTGGAGTGGCCAAGCTGCAAATGATGAAAAGAATCCAAAAATATGTCTTCTTTTGTTTGATTCCCAAACGTCATGCAGATCTTTACAAAACCTTTCGTTCGCTACTGACTACTGAATTAAGTTTGATTTTCTGTCGCCTTGCGATTTCTGGAGAAAGCAAAATCCGCTTTCACGAAATACAAAATCTCGGAACGGTTCAAAAAGTTCTTGGATTGGACGTCAATTCTCTTTATCTTCACGCTATTGCTCAGAACAATCCCACTGATTATTTCTATCGCTGTAAAGAAGAAAAAGATTTTCGGCCAGATCCCTGCTCTAAATTCGGTTATCAATCTTATCAATGGTTTGGTTATGTCGCATTCCAAAAAAACACGTCTTTACAAACTAGGTTAAACATGGGGGAAAGTAGAGTTAGCATATATGTAGTTTGTCAGTGGACGGTCATTCTGAGCAGCAAAACACCACGTATCCATTTCTTTGTCGTTTTTTCTACTCTTGCACACAAACCGATAAGCACTCGGCATGAAATGCACCCCTTAAAAAATTCCCCATGAATATACTCGGAAGGAGACGGAAGACAACAGAAAAAAGTTAGGAAAAGAACGATTTCGTGTGGTAGAGATGAGGAAATGCGAATGAGTGAACATAAGAAAAAAACTAGATTTCTAGTTTTTTTCTTATGTTCACTAGATTTCTAGTTTTTTCTGGCTCCTGGATTTCAAAAATGAAAAAACCATAATTGATTTCAAATTAAAATCGGTAACCTCCAAACGGAACTCATCTTTTGAGAAAATATTGGATGGGGTCGAAAACGAAACACTCAACGGTTTTCCTATTGTCGACATTTACACTACCCGCAAATTGAAGAAAAAATTCAAAACTTCCCTTTGATTATAAAAAATAATCTCGTTTCTATAAAAGACATTGGCTCCTACATTGAAAAAAGTGGCGGAAAAACATGACCTTTTAAAGAACGAACAAAAATATTTAATCAGTATTTATTTTGCAAAACAATTTTTAATTAACTCGGAAATGGCCAAATTTTACTTAGAAATGGGTTTTCAAATTACCAAAATTTACGAATTTATAGAATTTTTTCCAAAAAATGTTTTGCTACTCCGGCATTGTGAATTCAAGAATTCAAGATATTGTGAATTCGTGACGGTTGGCCAATACCGACAAAACGAAAACTGTCATAGCTTTAACCAGTCTGCAAAATAAGGAAAAGCACAGGACACATCACCTATCATTCGGAGGAAACAGTTAACAAATCTATCAACGAACCCCCGCTTTATTCATTTAGACAATATTAGATATTTACGATTTAAAACGTTTAAAAAACAAAATTGTTAACGATCTTCCTATACAAATTATACTGAATGTATACCTCAATTAAAAAGGTCATAGGTTAAAATTCTTTCATTTGTTTCTAAAAAAATACATTCAGGGTCAACATTTTGAGTTGCTAGAAACCGACACTGATTCTATTTATTTTAGTATTAGTAAAAAAAATTTGGACGACTGTGTTCCTTCCCATTTGAAAGCCAGCTATTTTCGTGACAAATAAAAGTGGTTGACTTTTGCAGTATGTTCCAAACATGAGGAAGCCTTTGTCCAATGTAAAATCGAAGGTATTGAGTGGAAGAGCCCACCTTGCTGCACTAAATTTGAAATGTTTGACAAAAGAACGTTAGGTAAGATGAAGGTGAAATATGAAGGAGACAATCAAGTTTTCCCAGCTTAGAAATCGTATTTTCGTTAAGGAAAAACGAATAAACAAGTGTGTAAGTGTGTAAGGGAATAAACAAATCCATTGCACAGAACCCGTTAACATTCGACCAATATGTAAACGTTTTGAAAAGCAACAATCCGCTTCAAGTAGAAATCCGCGGTTTTCGAAGTAAAGAACAATGAACTTTTAGTTGCATTTAGAAAAAAAGGTTCAAGTAATTTTTATCCAAAAAAAAAGTGTTGAGCGACGGGGTTCACACTGAACCGTTAGATGTGTAATATGTTTGCAATTTTCTTTTTGCTAAAGTTTTTTCATTTTGCCAAAGTTTTCTCACGAACTGTCGTAATCACAAAAATTGTTGCGTTTATTTTTGTGATAGTCAGCAGCGTGGACGAGTGGTTAAAGCGCCGTTCTTAAAATCAACATGGTCTCAGTTAAAAACCCACTCGCGCCATTCTGTTGTGTCATATTGGGAAAGACACTTTACGGCACTTTCCCCTGCTTGGTGGTCTTGGCAAGCAGTTCAGCAGTTCTAAATTACAGTCATATCTCTATTAAATTAAAAGCGGACAGCAATATCTTGACATCTCCGGAAGCAGGTCGGGTAATTGTTTACCTTATACATTAGCGCCTCCGTCGCTTTCTTGCAAGTCAGGAGAATAAATACAGAGATAAAATAAATAAAATTTAAAAATTTTTTCCAGCAAGATTTTTCCGTGAATTTTTCACCGAATTATGTGTTTTTTTTCAGCATTTGCTCCATCAATGTATTATCCGCGATCAAGATTTATTTTTGAGCCAGGACGTTTTTCCGTGAATTTTTAAGCAAATTTTGTGTTTTTTCTAACAGTTGCTCTATTTATTTTGCGTGATTTGTATTCAGTTACATTACAAAAGCTGCATGTTATGATGTTTGCTTTCATTACGTTACATGACCAGCTAGCGTGATGTTTTGCGATTTCAAAATCCAACTAGCTTTCTGGTAGGCGGACTTTCAGGAGTTGGAAAGTCTTTTTTGGTATTATGTTTTATAGACAGTCAAAAATAAATTTGTCTTGAAATAAAACAGGTTGTTTATCATTACGAGGTATGGCAAAAAATGTTTGATCGTTACGTACACCGACAAATTAGTGAACTTTGAACAAGGCATGTGGAGTCTTGAAGATCTAAAAGAAAGTCGAGACGCGTTTTTAGTGCTGGACTTTTGATGTTTGCCATTTTCCAATTTTTATCCAAAATCTATAGCGTATACTTACACCACTTTCATTTCAGTGTTCTTATGACCGTGCAAAATTTGTTTCATAAAGGTTTGTGTAAAATAAGTCTCAACGCACAAATTAGGATTTTCTTTAAAAGTTGTAGGGATGTGAATCAAATCGTAAATTTTTTACGACAAATCTACCCCAAAACGTATAAAAACACTCTTGAAGCATATAAAGATGCTGTATCTTTCGAAAGATATCATTTGGTGATTGACTTACGCTGCGAAACACACGATAACCAACGTCTTCGTTCAAGAATTTTTCCAGAAGATACGTACTATCTTTATCAATAAACCGCTTGCGAAAAAATGGACCGACCTTGGATTTGCTTCAAAAAGCCCCAGCACTTTTGCAAAAGCGTATTCTAAACAAAGCATCTTCCGGGTTAATATGTTGTGTTTGTGACTGTGCTCACAACGTGCTGCAGGAAACGTCAACATATTGCGTCATCACAAGTAGAAACTGAAAGCTCACCAGAGCAAACTTCGAAAGTTGGCTGTCCGTAAGGTAACGTTAAAAACAAAATGAAGAATAATACAAAAAGGCGGATTTTTACCTCACTTGTCGTCTGCGCTCGCTCTTGTAATTAACGGTGTGGTAGGTAGTCTTATAAAATGAGAAAATTAATTGCCTTGGAATCTAAAGTGTATGAAAAACTCAAAAATGTTTTTGAACTCGATGCGAAAACGCAAGAAATTCTAACTTGCAACCGACCCACAGCGAGAAAGTAACGCTTTATAACGAGACGTTGCAAAAATTAAAGTTATTTCTGAAAAATTTTCAACCGAAACCACCAGTGAAAAGCCTCTTTCTCGGGATACTCTTGTCATACTCTTGCACCCTTGATGGGTGTTCTTCCTGTGACAGAAAATCCGGGTGCTTATGTTTCCAAAAGGTATAACAAAATACAATACCATCCTGTATTAAAAAAGAATCTTACTCATATTCACATCTTGCTTCGCGACGATCAAGCAAAATAAATTTGTTTTCAAAAGGGAAAAGTGATTGTGGCTTTACACTGGCCACGAAGAAAATTAAATTCATTATAAAAATTAGGTGCATGGGGAAAACAACGTTATTACAAGAAATCGATGGTAGCAGAAACATGCGTGTCAAATATTGCTGTGACGCAAAAGCATACGAAAACTATTATTTGTCTCAAGTTGGTCATGGCATACCTTATTTTGCCGGGGCAGGTGTGCAACAAGGCTATGGACTAGGCAATCTGTTTTGTTCCATAGCGAAAAGAATTTTCTGTTTTGGTCAAAAAAGGTGCCAAAACCCTTGGAACTACTTTTATTTTTGTAGACTCAGAATTTTAATGGCACAAACCACATCCGAATCATTTTTCTCTTCTTCTTTGTCAAATATTGGATCTTCGCCGGAGGGTAGACGACTGAATATCAGCGTTTTGTTAATGATTGTTCTTACAAAATTCCAGAGTGTACTGAAAGTGTCCAAGAAAAAAGGGCTTATCGAGCTAAACGATTTGCCGCTAAACCTGGGACAAGTTTGTCAGGTGCAAGCAGTGTAACTAATGGTTTGTAATCAGTCAGAATAATGAATTTTCTTCCATTCTTTAACGCGAAAATGATGGAAAGTTATTCCTCCTGTATCTGACCGTACTTGCGCTGAAATGCTGACAGCAATTTAGATACGTTAGCAATTGGTTTTTTATCTCTGTTCGAATAATGATGAAACAATGTAGCACTGATACCGACACTTAATGCATTGCAAGCTTCCCCAAAGGAAGCGTAGGATCAAAGTGAGCCAATAAGGAATCGGAGAAGAAAAGTTCTTTTAACTTGTTAAATGCTTTTGCTTCTACTGAATCCCATTTCCAAAAAACATCATTTCGTAAAAGTTTGTAAAGAGGAGCAGCATCTGTAAAAAAACAAGAAAGTAAGAACTTGGCATAAAGCTGTACAGATCCAAGAAAAGATCATAATGTGGACACATCTTTGGTTGTTGGCATGACCAGGACTGCATCTACCTTGGGAACCTTTAGAAATTCCGTGTTGAAAAAGAACGTGACCCAAGTATTCCTCACAGGGTTTAGCAAACTTACATGTCTCTTTGCGACAACGCAAACCATTTTAGGACAACCGCTGCAACAATTGTTTGAGATTATGAAGGTGATCTTCTGCATTCTTGGCACTTATTAGGATATCATCCAGGTGTACCGCCACCCCTGGTAGATTTTTATTGATGTCATTCATGATCTTTTGAAAATATCCAGGGGTGGAAGAAATTCTGAAGAACAAAACATTTTGTAGTAAAACTCCCCGATGTATGCTCAACGCTAAGCGTTTGCATGATTCGGGAGCTAATCGAATTTGGTTGTAAGCATCAGCCAAATCAATTTTTGTAAATCCAAATCCGCCGCCTAGTCTTTGCATTAATTCTTTAGGACGTGGGGGTGGATGAAGATAACTTTCAAATTATAGATTTACTGTAGCAGAATAATCTCCACAGACTCGTAGATGTGCATCGAAAGCGTTGTGTTGACCTCTTTTCTGGGACAATCGGTGTACCCAATCGTTAAATTAAACTGGTGTCCAGATTCCTTTCTTTATACCAGCATCTAAGGCCTGCGTCAAATCGGATTGTATGGCAAAAGGTACCGACCTTGGTTTGCAAAATATGGGTTTTTTCTTCAGGATTAAATTGTATGTCCAATTTGAAATTCTTGAGACATTTCAACTCAGGTTTAAAAAGTTCACTTGTATAGTTATCGCATAACTTAATATATGATTCTTGTAATTGCAAATTTTGCTCATCGGATGAGGGCGACAAAGACTTCACATGCATGCTTGTTGATGAGCTTCAAAATAAAATTTTGTCAATTGATATGTTTAAAGTAGCAATGGCATCTCGGCCAAGAAGATTCAAATTAGAAATGTTTGTCACAGTATAAAGAATTGTTAATCTGTCTCCCTTAACTGCCAGAGTAGTTTGTGCAACAAACGTTCCAAAAACAGGCAGTAAATGCTTGCTAGCATATTGAAATTGTAGAGAGGATTGTAGAAGATCTGGTTTGCCCAACTTGTTCCAGATTTCTTGTTAAGGAAAATTGTCTCCCGTTACAGTATCCAATGCCATAAAAACTTGTTGAGAATTGATGTAGACTGGGATTTGCAACTTCCGAACTTTACAAAAGCATTAGTAGCATTACAAACAGAAATGATTTTTGCCGTTTTTGTTGGCGTTTTGCTTTTTTTCCCGGCAAACAGATTCCAAATGACTTTGAAGTTTACAGTAATTGCAAAGAACGTTCTTAAAATAATAATCTGGTGCCAAATGACCGGCTTTTCCCCAACCATAGCATTTGCCTTTATCTTTCTCAGTGGATGAAGAAGTGCCAACCTTCTTGTAAGTTTGCAAAAAACTTTTTAACTTTGTAAATGCGTTCGGGAATTGAATAAAACACAGTTTCTTGGGCTAGTTTCGCAGCATCTTCAGTTTCAGTTGCAACTTCTATGGCACGTGTAAACGTTAATTCATCGACGTTGATTTTAAAGAGCGCTTTCAAAATTGCCTCATTATTGATTAAGCAAATAAAGCGAGTTCGTAGTGCTTCATTCAAAGGATCGGTGATTGAACTGAAATCACATGTAGCGGCCACTTGGATTATGCGAGTAGCTAGCTCTCGAATTGACTCACCTGGTCTTCTTTTCATTTCATTCCAAAATCTGAATCTCACTATCTCTCTCTCTCTCCCTCTCTCTCTCTCTCTCTCTCTCTCTCTCTCTCTCTCTCTCTCACAACGAAACGTTTGGAATCAAATTGTTTCTTCATGTAATTCGCAATTTATTTCATGGTTAGATTGTTTATGTCTTTCGGCGGAGTCTCATGGGCAGCCAGATTTGACAGCATTTTGTAGGTGGTTGAGGCTTGATTTGTTAGAAAAACCTTTGCTAATTTCTCCTTTGGCACAGAATGTGCGTTTACAAACATGCAAAACCTTGACCAATAATCTGACCATAATTCCAAAGTAGAGTCAAAAGCAGGAAAATTCAATGTTGCTACTGCAGTAGTAGGTGCGGTTGGAAGTTCTTGATCACCATCTTGTAGACGCCCACGAATCAAATCTTTCAGAATTTGTACATGTAGTTGTACTTCATATCGAGGATCTTCAGCAGCAACTTGCTGTTGCTGTTCTTCATATCAACGATTTTAAAGAGCAATTTGCTGCTACAAAACTTCGACAAGCTCCTCCATGGCGTAGTTTTTCTTTCTTCTTTTCCTCGTTGCCAAAAGTTGCCGTTGTGTTTTCCAACAGAGTTATCTACTGTAAAATTATTTTATTCGGTAAACAAACAAATGACTCTTTTGTAAAGCGAATACACAAGCAAATATCTTTTTTTTATTATTCTGTTTCACAAGTCTCAAATAGCAGTATTTGTCGCTGTAGAATAACGCTTTTGAGGCGCGGTAATTATGAAAACGCAAATAAATTGAAACTCGTGATCACGTGATGCTGTAAAAGAAATCGCGGTAGCTCGCGCGCTTAAATGAATGGTGATACGCGTTGAAGTTCGTTTCGCCCTAAAGTAAAAATACACAACATTCCCTTAGTCGCAAAACAAAAAATACCAGTGCAATATTTGCACACTGTATGAGGATCTTTGATTGTATGTGACTTACAAGGTTGACGCCAAAATAATTCAATTCAATTCAATTCAATTTATTTTTGTCATCAAACAACTTTATCCAGTACAAAAAAAAAACAAAGAAAATAGTGAATTAAATAGTAACAAAAAATAGAAATTAAATGTGTTGTTTGACAACGGGAAAGCTGCGAATGGATCTCCTCGGTCTTCGAGTCAAGCAGCCACCCTTCAAGCTTAAAATCAAAAAAACATAAGAGGTAAAAGACAAATGCGAAAATTTCTAGATGCTGCAGGAGAATTAGAATAAGTCGAATTAGGCCAATAAGTTTAGAAATTAGTCGAATTATAAGACTATAGCAAAAACGATTTCAATTTAACCTTGAAAGAAGTTTTTGGAAGTTTTTGATTTGTTTGTGGAAGGAAGTTCCATATTTTAACACCATGATATTTAATACTTCTTTGCATTCTGTTATTATGAAATAATGGTTTGTACAAATTATACGAGTTTTCTGAAGTTCTTGTTGAACAGTTGAACACATCACATGATTTACTAAAATAACCGGAAAACAAAGGAAGAAGCTTTCTATTCATATAGTCATGGACTAATGTAGCAGTTTCAAATTCATACAAATCTAAAAGTTTTAATATTTTTAGTTTTGCATAGAAATTTGTTGAACTCTTGAAAGCATGCCCTGCGCCTATCAGTTTCACCGCTTTATTTTGAATAGAAACAAATTTGAGCAAGTAAGTGGGAAACGTGGAACCCTACGCCACTAGTTTGTAAATTAAATGGGGATGTACGAGTGAATAGTATAATTTAAGAAGTGCATTTTGGGGTAAAACATGCTTTAATTTACATAGGATACCAAGGGCCCTGGAAAGCTTATTGGCTACAACATTTAGATGAAAATGAAAGTTTAATTTTGAGTCAATGAATACTCTTAAGTATTTTACGTAATTTTTTAACGTAATTGGTGAGTTGTTGAGCGTTACAGAGAAATTCTTTACATCTAAATTGATTTTAGGCGTAAAAATTATGACATGACATTTTTCAGTATTTAAAATAATTTATTTGAATTACACCAATTACACAATGGAGACACTTCTTGATTTGATTTTTCTTGAAGAGTTAAGGGGTTTGAGTGAGAGAGCAGAAGACAAGTACCATCAGCAAATAGTCGTGGAACACTCGGACAGCATTAGGAAGGTCATTTACGTACAATAAAAATAGCAATGGGCCGAGTGATGAACCTTGTGGTACCCCATAACCGTTGGATCGAATCGTAGAATGAGTATTACTT
The DNA here is from genome assembly GCA_963680785.1 of Diplosoma virens. Taxonomy (NCBI): domain Eukaryota; kingdom Metazoa; phylum Chordata; class Ascidiacea; order Aplousobranchia; family Didemnidae; genus Diplosoma; species Diplosoma virens. The sequence continues at coordinate 9,042,333 of OY796885.1, read as the reverse complement.
AATGATACAAATTGATATCTTAACAAACAGGATTCTAGTAATTTATTAACCGGACAACAAAGCCCATGATGGTCTAACTTCTTAACCCTTTAAGGGACAATGATACATATGTGTACCATGATTGTGATTGTAACGTAACAATAGCACTTTTGTGAAGGTATTATAATACTAATTTTTAGGTATTTGTGACATCATTGTTAAATCATTGTCATTTTATTTTACAATCAAATTCTTATATCCCTCAAAGGGTTAAGAGTTTTGTGGCAAACTGTATCAAACGCTTTTTTTAAATCTAAAAAAAAGATAGCTGTAAACTGATTTCTATTAATATTATCAAATGTAGAGGTTACTATGTTAAGAATGGCATGAGCTGTGGAGATACCTTTTTGAAATTCATACTGTTGAGGGTTAAGCACATCATGTTTATTTAAGAAGCAGGTAATACTTTTAAAGATTATTTTTTCAAATATTTTTGAAAAACATGTAAGTAAACATACGAGTATAGGTCTAAAATCATTTAGATTATCGGTGTCTCCATTTTTGTAAATTGGTATTACTTTTGAAATTTTACAATTATTGGGAAAAATTCCGTTAGTAAAAGCATATTTAATTAAAATCAGTAGAATGGGGGCTATCCTAAAGGTGCAATTTTAAGAAAGTAAGCAGGTATTTTATCATGACCTACAGCTTTGCTCACGTTAGAGAGAGGATAGTATTAATAATTTCATTAATATTCGCAGGTTTAAGATGCATAGATACAGAAACTCGTTTTGCAAGGTACGTTTGAAAATGATTCGCTTGATAAGTAGGAACTTTGTTTGATAATTTTTCGCCAATAGTGCAGAAGAACTCGTTAAATTGCTCCGCCTGTTTTGCTAGATTATTGGATCCAATATTATGTAAATTTTGTGTATTATTGCAGGATTTGCTCTTTGAAGGAAGCAGCGTCTTTATAATATCCCAAGTTTTTTTGGGTTATCTCTGTTGTTATAAAGCTCTTTTTCAAAATATAATTTTTTTGAAATACTTTCAATTTTTGTCAATTTATTAAAATATTATTTATAATACCTTTTTTGAGAATTATTACCATTTACAAAATGCGTTTTAAAGAGAATACGTTTTTTTAATAGAAACCAGAATAGCTTTGGTGATCCACGGTTTAATGATCCACGAGCAGTTTCTTTTGCCTACGAGAAAATTTTTATATAGGAGCATGCCGGTCAATAATTTGTAAAACAATACGTGTAAACTCATTAAAAATTACATCAAAATTCTTGTTAGTTATTTTGGGTAAATTCATAAAATAAAAGTTTATAGCATTGAATAAATCATAATTAAATGCATCAGAATCAAATTTAGATTTGTCTCTATAGTAACCAATGTAATTATTGTTTTTTCTTGGGAGCGTTATATTTTGTACTTGACAAAATACGGAATAGTGATCACTAACTTCAGAAGTTTCTATAACCCCGGGGAGAATTTCATGATTGGTGACATTAGTTATTATATGATCTATAATCGTAGCTGTTATATCAGTAACCCTAGTAGGTTTGATAATAATGGGGAAAGTTTTACAGCTTATCAGCGTGTTTATAAAGTGCATAGCATCAGCTGATCTATTTATTGGGGAAATATTAATATTAAGATCTCCCAAGATGGAGTAGTTTATGTTGTGTTTATTATAATCTGTGAAGCAGTTAGACAAGTCTTCAATAAAAGCATTAATTAGTATTAGTGAGGGATGACGATATATCACTCCGATAACAAAAAATGTATCTGACTGATTGATAATATTAAGCCACAAGGCTTCTGAGTTGCATAGTTGGTACTGATTTTCACACACTATATTTGAAATTATCAGATATATACATTGCTGCTCCACCAGCATTAGTTGTTGAATTAACATGAACAAAGCTGTAGTTCGGGAGGTCAAGATTTGATAGAGGTTGGTTTTTGATGCGAGTTTCCGTCATACAAATGACATGTGGAAGGATTTGTAAAGATTCAATTAGTTTGTAAAATAAATCATAATTTTTATGCAAAGATCGTACATTAACATGTAATACCATCAAGGTATTAATGGATTTTGTTTTGAGTATTTTACTTTCTAAATTATAGTATTTATAGTTCCTAATATTACCAGTTAAGTCTCCTAGTAAGCCATCGCATAAGTCTATCTGATTCCTTTGATTAAAATTGGCTGCTCGACATGCGCCTCTTCTAGTATATAGCATTCTAGTACATAGCCACTTCTAGTATTATAGCAATAAGCTTCATTTTCTCTTCTAGTAAAATCTTAGACACATTAAAAGCTCAAATCAAAAAAAAGTTTTATTGGTTGAATTATTTGCCACTTTTCCAAATTAAAAAATTAATAAATTATTCAATATGTTATGAAGTAAAGCCAATCTAGCAAAACCAATGCTATTTTTTCGTTAAGCAACCCTGATTTATCCTAAAAAAATTCTCAAAATAATGCTTTGATGATTTGTGTAACAAAGCTTTTTTGGCAACATGTATCAAAATTAGATGGAGCAAATAAGACTGCTAATATATGTTTCAAAAATTTTCAAAGTGTTTTAGGATTTATTATCAGGTTTTGGGGTATTGTAACTGCCCCTCAAACAACCCTATTGGAGGATCCGTTTGTTATGGACCAAAAAAAGGGGGGCGGGAAAAGCACACTTTTTGAATTTAAAAGTTACACTCAGTAAACGCAAACCTTACGTTGAAACCGAATAAAGACAAAAGAGTCTTCACTCGTTGGGAGAGTCTATTGAGGCTGTGAAGTCCTTTTTGGTTTTCATTTAGTTTTCTAGCTTCGTTTTTAGTTTTTTTTTCGGGTAAAAAATGCTCGTTAACCTTTCACCGTCATTATCAAGTCTTCTGTCTGTGTGGTTTCTTTTTGCCGGAAACTGAATTAAATATATTTCTTTTCTTGTTTAACTAAAAAACCTCCAATTTTTTTCATGATAATTTTTTCTATGATTTAAAGATAAAAATTCTTAAAAAGAGCATGGTACATTATCTTGTGTTATTAACTTTTTACTTAAAACAGCAGTGGAAAAAATCTAACAAATAAGTTAACTAGATGCTTATAACCGTCTTTCTTACGGCAACTAATATGGAATAAGTAAGTTGGTTGGGGAAATTCTTTGCATACTAAGCAATTGGCAAACATAAGCCGTTGCACAACATAATAAACGGATGTAATAAATTATGAGCTTATTTGTTTTGTCGTACTTAGCGCAACGGCGGCTAAGTACGTAATTTTCTTACTAAAATGAAAAGTGACAGAACTGTCATGTTTAAAAACTTTACTTTCTTCTTCTGTTTCAATCATTATGTGACTGCTATAGCGAGTTATTATTATCAATTATCACAGATCACATGAAAATACTGTGCCTGATTTCCTATTCATTATATTAAGCAACATTTTTTTTATACTCATTTCATAGGCCAAAGCGTGGTATAAGTTTAAAATGACCATCTGTCCAGAAATAGGTATTATTGTTTCAACAGTGGCAAGAAAAATGCAAAGATCTCTATGCTATAAGCTACTTGCCCTCTGAACTAAAAAAGGCAAACAAATATTTACAACACACTTATAACAACAACTTGCAGATGAATAATTTAAATACGGAGTGTACCAATTACGCAATCACTGAGTAACAAAGAAAAAGATTACGTCATAATAAAAAACTTAGAATTACCGTAAAAGACTGAAAATATCTTAAGATTCAGGTATTTAAGATTAGGACACGGTTAAAATGAACGTTATGAATGAAGTCTGGCAGGATGGTATAATTAAGCATGAAACACATATGAAAAGTTATGATTTGTCCTTGATAGGAGGACTTATCAAAATACTTAAAATAAAAAAACATGATAGTTTATTCTTTTTTAAAGAACTCAGGCGTATGATTTTAGAAAATCTTGGACCAAACACCAAAAACCTCGAATTCAGCTTGAATGCACTACAAAAAATGAATCGAAAAATAACACTAGGAAATAATAACAAAAATTATGCGATGCTTTTAAAGACAGACTAATGGCCATGAAGCTAGAGGTAAATGGGTCCATCCTAAATATAGTAAGCGCATATGCTCCACAGATTAACAAAAGCATGGAGGAGAAAAAAGATTTTTGGGAAGACTTGGATGGATTGATAGAAAGTATATCAACAGAAGAGAGGATAGTTTTTGATGCAGACCTTAATGGACATCTGGGCGAAGGAAATATAGGGGATGAGGAAATAATGGGGAGGTACGGTGCTGGAACAAGAAATAAGGAAGGATCAATGGTTGTGGATTTTGGGAAAAGGATGGATTTGGCGATTGTCAATACTTATTTCAAAAAGAAAGATGAACACAGGGTGACGTATAAGAGTGGAGGAAAAAGTACCCAAGTAGATTATGTGATATGCAGAAGGAGGAACTTGAAAGAAATGTGTGATTGTAAGGTAATAGTGAATGAGTGTGTTGAAAAGCAGCACCGTATGGTGGTATGCAAAATGGCTTTTATGGTGAAAAAGAAAACGGCAGAGAAAGTAAAGCCAAAGATACGATGGTGGAAAATGAAGGAAACAAGCTGTCAAGAGATGACCAGGATTTTGGGAGGCAAGGATGGGTTACCTGATGAGTGGGACAAAACAGAAGAAATGCTAAGAAAAACAGCTGAAACTGTATTGGAGTGACATTTAGGAAACAAAAAGGAAACCGAGTAACATGGTGGTGGAATGAGGAAGTTCAGGAAAACATAAAAGAAAAGAAAGAGCCAAAGAAAGCATGGGACAAAATAAGAGATGAAAATACTTTATTATTTTATTATTTTTATTTTTTATTATTATATTATTATAAAAAAATAATAAAATAATAATAAAAATACGAAAAAGATATACAAAAAAAGAAGAGTAAGGCAAAAAAGGCAGTTGCAATGGCGAAGGGACGTGCGTATGAAAATTTGTATGCTAGATTGAAAACAAAAAGAAGGTGAAAAGCAGTTGTACAGATTGGCTAGACAGAGAGACAGAGCAGGGAAGGATGTACAGCACGTGAGGGTTATAAAGGATGAAAACGATAATGTTATGGTAAATTCGGAGGCAGTATTAAAGAGATGGAAGGAGTACTTTGAGAAACTGATGAATGAGGAAAATAACAGAGATCCTAGGAAAGAGGAATCGGAAGTGGTTAACGAAGAGGTAAATTGTGTCAGTAGAGAAGAAGTAAAGAATGCACTAAGAAGGATGAAAAAAGGTAAAGCGGTTGGGCCAGATGAGTTGCCAGTAGAAGTTTGGAAGTGCATGGGAAAGATGGGGATAAAGCTTTTGATCAGACTGTTTAACAGACTGTTAGTGAGTGAACGGATGCCAGAAGAATGGAGAAGGAGTGTGCTTATCCCAATCTATAAAAACAAAGGAGATGCACAATGCTGTGGAAACTATAGAGGAATAAAGCTAGAGAGCCACACAATGAAAGTATGGGAAAGAATTACTGAAGCCAGGTTAAGGGATAGAGTGGAGATCAGCAAACAGCAAAATCGATTTATGGAACCACCGATGCCATGTTTGTTTTAAGAATGTTGATGGAAAAGTACAGGGAAGCTAAGAGAGAGCTACATTGTGTATTCGTAGACCTAGAAAAAGAGCTTACGACAGGGTTCCACGGGAAGAGCTGTGGTATTGTATGAGAAAATCCGGAATAGTGGAAAAGTATGTGCAACTAGTACAGGATATGTATGAGGGAAGCGAAACAGTGGTGAGGTGTGCAATAGGAACTACAGAAATTTTCATGGTCAAGTTGGACTACACCAGGGATCAGTGTTAAGTCCATTCCTTTTTGCAGTGCTAATGGACAGGCTAACCAATGAAGCAAGGAGAGAACCACCATGGATGATGCTGTTTGCTGATGATATTGTGATTTGCGAAGAGACCAGGGAAGAAGTGGAGCGGAGATTAAAATCCTGGAGGTATGCATTAGAAAGAAGAGGGATGAAAGTAAGTAGGTCAAAGACCGAATATCTTTGCATGAATGGAGGAAATGATGCGAAACAGTGAAGATAGAGAATACAAAAGTGCCAAGAGTAAAGGAATTTAAGTATTTGGGATCAACAGTGCAAGAAAGTGGTAGTTGTGAGGTAAGGAAGAGAGTACAGGCAGGATGGAACAGATGGAGAAGAGTATCGGGAGTAATCTGCGACAGGAGGTTACCAGCTAGAGTAAAAGGAAAAGTGTACAGTTCAGTGGTAAGACCAGCAATGGTGTATGGACTTGAGACGGTGGCATTCACAAAAAAACAAGTGGAAGAGATGAAAGTTGCAGAGATAAAAATGTTGAGGTTTGCTATGGGAGTGACGAGAAAAGACAAGATTAGAAACGAGTACATCAGTGGTACCGTTAAGGTAGAACGGTTAAGAATGAAGATGAAGGAGGGCAGGCTGAGGTGGTATGGACATGTCATGAGGAGAGACAAAGAGTATGTAGGAAGAAAGATGATGGAAATGGATTTGCCGAGAAAGAGGAAAAGAGGGAAACTAAAGAGAAGATTTTTAGATATAGTAAAAGAAAATATGGGGGAAGTTGGTGCAAAGGAGACGGATGTTGAAGACAGGAAGATTTGGAGAATGATGATATGCTGTGGCCACCCCTGATTAAAGGGAAAGGCCGAAAGGAAAAGAAGATTGTAATTCTAAAATTAATTCACAGTGCAACTACAGTTTGAATCTTTGATTACGAAGTTTTTAACAAAACTTAACTTTTTTAGCTGTTCTGCTTAAGCCAGTTACTTTTATTTATTATTTGGCCCGAGTAATTTTAAGTTAATATAAATTCAATATTCTTAACTTTGTTAATTTTTCCATGATTAAGGCAAGATCACCAAAACAAAGGTCTTCTCTCAAAGTTTTTGTCAAAAAAAACGAATTAACAGAATTTTTTTCTTTCTAGATTCTTAACGAAGATACTGTAATTAAAAGTTTATCTCGTTAAAATAATAGTAAGCTTTTTTTCAAATCACTTTCTTTTTTGCCAATTAACCAATTAACAGTCAATTAACAGAATTTTTTCTTTCTAGTTTTCTTAACGAAGATAATTAAAAGTTTATCTTGTTAAAATAATAGTAAGCTTTTTTCAAATCACTTTTTTTTTTGCCAATAGCCAAACCAAGTTAATGTAATATTCTGAAGTGGTTATGAGGCAAAGCGTAAGAGCCTTTGTTTTGAAACTGCCATTGCAAATAACTTTTCTAACTTTTCTAAATCGAAAATAAGCTTTTATTGCTTGTAAAAGGCGGTAGCTTACGGCTGGTCTTTTACACCTTGTAATTTGTATTGCTGTAGTGAGCTTTTGTGTAAATAATTTATCAAACAAAGTTTATTTACTTATTTGTTTCAAGGCTCGTTTCCACTACGAGCATGGAATGGAGTATCATTGGTTTCTTTTTTAGACTTTTTTGCTTCGCTTAGCGCTTCAGCGAGGAAAAATTCTCGTTAATTATTATCAAACTCGTTTGTAAATAATAGTGATCAGAATCCAACATTTTATCATTTAGTTTGCAAAGTTTTATTTAAAAACAAAAAAGCCGAATGTTCTTTGAATACAAATGATAAGCAAGCTACCTGTAAATGATAAAATGTTAGATTCTGAGTGCTATTATTTACAAATGGATTTCAAACATTACCTCTCTTCAAACTAACATATATCTTCAAACTAAGAAAAAAAGCAAATTTATCCGCGCTTTAGTAACTACATTATTATGTTTGTTGACAATGAGATAAAAATACGAAATTTTCTTTCAAAACTGATGCTACAAATTAACTCCAATCAAACAAGATTTGAACAGCTCGAATCGCTGATTTATTTTGTTTGAGGTCGACGAGAATGATAATTGAAGAAAAAATATGAGCATTCACAATCAATATGCGCAACGTTCACATTCAAAAAATGAGAAAACGAACATTCCTTTAAAGTTTTTGTTTGTTACAGTTTTTGGAAATAAAAAAACACTGCAGTATGTATCAGTTATGGAACTACGCAAAATTATCTTTCATTTTTTTTTTTTTTTGAAGAAAAACTCTTTTCTTTGACGAATGTGTGGCGTTGGGTTCAAAACAAAATGAATTGATTCCTCAAACACTTTATTCACTTCTTTTTGTTCGAGAGCGGAGCATTCGAGATACTTCGCGGCACCGATTTGTTTCGTCAAACCCATGCCATCTTTGTAAGATACAGGAACTTGTTTGTTCTTTTTCAATTTTTCAACTGTTGATTTGTTGCTTCTTAAATCAGATTTCGTTCCAACTAAAATCACGGGAATTTTTGGATTGTGATTAGAGATTTCTGAAATCCACTTGAGCTTTACATCTTTAAAAGAGTTTGGTAAATCAATTGAAAAACAAACAAGAAAAACATTTGCTAAATAGTAAAAACTAGCTCGCATTCTATCAAGTTCATCACCAGATGTATCCCACACTTTTAAGTTGATTGCTTTTCCATCGATTATAACATTTTTGGAATATTCTTCATAGGATGTGGAAAGAAGATTTTTGTTAAATTTTCCAGTTACGTAGCGCAATATCATAGAGGTTTTTCCCACGCCTGAACTCCCGAGAACTACACACGTAATCTGCTGAAAATGTATAAAATATTTCAAAGCGATCACGAAAAAGAGCCAAATACTGAGAAAAAAGTATCTCTACTTTAGGGATAAATTTATGAGGAATTTTGCTGTTTTAGTAATGAACAATTGAAGGTGAATTCCATTAAAATTCATTACCATTAAACTCCTGAAGGTTTGTTATGAAAAACAATTTCAACTGCTCAAGCACTTTAGAACTTAAAACGCGTTAAATGAAACCAATCGCAACTTAGTCGCTTATCAGTTGATAGATAGGAGTAAATACTAACAAGCAGTTGGACCATGTGTTAAAATTTATTTTAATTTAAGTAATTTGGTAAAATTTGCACAAGGTCTTTGCTTTTTAAATTTCAGCCTTTATTGTTGGATACACTTAATTGTTGATATGTCGTTTGTGGGCAGCGTGGTCGAGTGGTTAAAGCGCCAGGCTCGTGATCAACACGGTTTCGATTCAAAACCCACTCGCGCCATTCTGTTGTGTCCTTGGGAAAGACACTTTACGGCACATTCCCCTGCATGGTGGTCCTGGCAAGCAGTTCTAAATTAAAGTCAAATCTCTATTAAGTTACAAGAGGTCAGCAATATCTTGGAATCTCCGGAAGCAGGTCGGGGTTTTTGCCTACCCTATGTATTAGCGCCTCCGTCGCTTTCCTGCGAGTCAGGAGGATAAATATCGAGATAAAATAAATAAAAAAATAAATATGGAGTAAAAAAATTTTTTAATTTTTTCTAAAAACACTCGCAATTTATAGCATTCAGTACTTTTCAAATATTTTATTCGACATTTTCACCCACGTATTTTGTGTAGCCTACTATTTCAGTTAAAAACCTACCTTTTCTGTTCTAATATTTACTAATTTGCTTTGAAAGGATTTTGAAATTAAATCCTCTTTTGAGAGTTCTTTTGTTTGTCCAATAGCTGGATTCGAACTATACATTATTCCATCTCTTTCGTTTTTGTTCAAACGGACATTCTAAATATTCGGATAAGTATAAAAATGTTGCTCCATTAAGGCCCGTTTCCACTACGAGCGTGGAAAAGAGCATTATTTGTTTCTTTTATTGATCTTCGATTGAAGCAAGCGGTTAAAATTGAAGCGAGCGCAAAAAAATCAATAAAACAAACAAAGAATGCTCTTTTCCACGCTCGTAGTGGAAACAGGCCTTTAGAGTTGAAAACTTTTTAAATGCTTGTGCGTTGAGAGAGATTTTTGTGTTACCAGGGCAACGTCTAATTGCTAAAACGAGTTATAATTTCATGGCTTAAACAAGCTATTGAGAGCTTAAAGAATACCAAATTTAATATCTGAGAATTTCATGGCAAAAACAATTCACGATAGGGTTGCCAACCCATATCCCGCAAATTTTTTTGGTTCAACTTAAATTTTTACACTGCGGTTAAATAAATTTTGGGAGACAAAAAATTTTAGGTTCAAAAAAATTTTTTTGCTTTATTTTGGAAAAATATGCAAACTTTTTTGCATTAACCAAAATAAAAACGTTTTTAATTTCAACGTAATAGTTCGAATTCAGCTTCCTGACAACTATTATTCGAGCATCAAATTTAGCTGAAGACAAAAAAATGTTAAAATGCCCTTGGATCTTAGAGTGAAGACGTTTCCTTGTTTTTAACTAAATCTTATATTTGTATACTAGTTGTCATGGAGCTGCATTCAAAAATATTAGGTTGAAATAAAAAAAAGTTTTCACTTTGATGCAGAACTGATCGCGGCCTGCGATAAATTTACGGTAAAAATTTTGCCCGTGATTGGTAAAATGTTGGGCATTAATGTCCCACAGCTTTCGCGCAAAACGCAAAGCTTCTTTTGTAAATATTTATTCTAGTTTTGTAATTGTTAACAATTTATGTGTACATAAAAGTATTATTTATCATTTTCCACAGGGAAAAGTTTTAAACAAGATATGCGCGTGAAAAAAATATGTGATTGTTATGCAAAGCTGTCTTTAATGGAACGTTTTAAATAATCTTTTACTTTGCAGCAATGGCTTTAACTTTTAAACAAACACATTACCTTATGCCATTCAAAACCTTATCGTAGCAGTCATTTAAAATTTGTTATGGTAGTTAAAAACATAAGAAAGAAAAAAGTTTTAAAGCCGAACTCGCAATTCGGTGAAGGAGCGAGACCCCATTTGTGCATGGACGAATGGAATCGCCCAACACCAGTCCGCAGGCGGTTGAGCCTAACCCAAGCTGCTCGGGGTGAGCCCATCCCAACAGGCCTGGCACCGGTCTCGGGTACAAAAGCACGGAGCCTGGAAGCATTTTCACAGTACTCCGCGTTCCATTTGTGATTTGTCCATTTAGAGGCGCGGATGCCAAGTCTGGCAAGGTTGTCCAAAAGATTCCGCGCACCTGGCACAAACGGGCGTCTGGATCTTAGTCTCATTTGGCCAGTATCTGAGGACCCACTTAAAAAACCATGCAAGATATGATCGGGGTCCAGAGATCCACGGTAAGCCACGGAGAGCGTCGCTCCCATTCGACGAAGCTCAGCTGGCTGGATGCCTGAGAGTATAGGAAGGTGGTCCGTTAGAGTGGGACGCAGACATCCAGTAACTATGCGCAAGGCGTCATTCAAGACACTGTCAATGAGGCGAGTGTGAGCACTGCGACACCAGACTGGCGCACAGTACTCAGCTGCTGAGTAGACTAGAGATGAGGTGGCTATGCGTAGTGTTTTAGCACCAGCACCCCATCCCGAGCTCACGAGTTGCCTCAGCAGTGTGACGCGCTAGGATAGTTTTTTGCGCAATGCCACTAAATGGTGACGAAACGTGAGCGATCTGTCTAGTTTTACCCCAAGATAAGTAGGGGTTGGACAGAATGGTAAAAGTCCACCGTTATTGTAGACCTTTAGCTCACGCTTGGCCTCTCGGTTATTTAACTGAAAGGTTGCCGTCACCGTCTTAGTGTGACTGAGCTTCAACCTCCAAGTCTGGAGATACGCTGAAAGTGTGGACATGTCTTGGCTTAAAGTCCCCTCCAAGTCCTTCCAGTTTCCAGAAAAGTGCAACAATGCTAAATCATCAGCATAAGCAAACTTTCTGGAAATCATGGAAGGAAGATCGTACGTATAGATGTTAAATAGGAGGGGAGCCAAGGCCGATCCCTGAGGAACGCCGTTTTTAAGACGGTGTAGCCTGCTTTGCTTGCTGTCACCGGTGGTAAGGGTGAAACTTTGATTTCGGACAAGCTCCATGATCATTTTGACCATATGCTTATCCGGAAGTAGTCTCAGCAGCTTGCAGGTAAGGCCACGGTGCCAGACAGTGTCATAAGCAGCTGTCAGATCGATAAATACGGCACCGGTCTTCTTTTTAGCCTCAAAAGAACTCTCGATGTTTTGGGTTAGCAGAACAACTTGATCTACGGTTGATTTCCCGCGTCGGAACACAGCCTGCTCTTTAGGGAGCAGTGCATCGATTAATGGTTCAACGCGGGCGTAGATAAGCCTCTCGAGGATCTTGTAGGGGACACAGAGCAGAGATATCGTTCGATAACTCTTTGGGTCCCCCACGGGCTTTCCTGGTTTTGGCATCGCGACCACAAGCGCTCTTCTCCCGATTTTAGGAATTTTGAATCGGCGCAAACAGGAAGAAAGGAAGTCACGTAACCAGGATTTCAAAGCAGCTCCAGCATGGAGTATAAGCTCGGGAAGATGAAATCAAGTCCCGGAGCTTTACCTAGTTTTAAGTGTTGAAGGGCAGCAGCAAATTCTCTCTGTGAAAAATTGTCAGAGATATTTATTGGGTCTGGTGTTATGGCTCTCCAAAGGTCAGACACTTCTTGAGAGACAAGTCGAGATGACTTGCGATCAACAGCCTCGTATTTCGCATTTCTAACCAGCTGAGATGCAATAGCATCGGCTGAAACGGGACAGTGACGAGGAGAGTGTCGTGACCTACCAGTATGGTTGTTCAAAATACTCCACGCTTTTCGACTAGAGTGTGAGAAGTCAATACTCCGAACTGCTTCAAACCATCGATCCCTCAGCTTTCTGTCAAGCTTGGCAAGCAAAGCCGTAGCAGCCAAACTTGAGTCGTCTCCCTGAGGAGACTGCAGAAAGGTTTTATAGAGGGATTCACACTCTGCATCCCAACACGGAATATAGTTATTTCGATACCCGCGTGGGATAGTCTTTTTGGCTGCTTTCTTAATGGTGTTACAGAAGTCCTGGTAAGCCGCATCCACATCAAGTGAATCAGGCGGCAACAAAGTCTTTTCGAATTTGTTTGTCAAAGCAATGTAGTGACTCCAATTGGTCTTGCAGAAGTTCCATCGCTTAACAGACATGCTTGGCACTGCCATAGCAAACCTTGGTGGTGCAATAAGCGAAGGTCGATGTTGTGACCTGGGGAACTTGTCAAGGACACGTCTATCTGGTAAGCGACTGTTTGGACCTGCGCTAGCGAAAGCTAGATCTGGATTGGTGCCAGTTCTCCAGCGGCCGGAATAAAAACTGGCAGCGTCCTTGGCATTATATAGGAGGGCAAGACAATTAATACTTTCCCAGCCAGCCAAGCACTCACCGTCCGGACTGTTGTCGTCGTAACCCCAGTCAGCATGACGACAGTTAAAATCGCCAGCGTACAGACAGGGATGAGGAATCACTGGGAGATCCAGGGATCGCAATATCGTTGGCGGTGGTTTGTAGACGTTGACTATTTTATAACCATCAACGTCCACACACAACCACTCGATCTCCGATGTCGGTGGAGATTGGTCCAAAAGCGTGTATCTCAGTCGCTCGTGGACAAACGTGGCAAGGCCATGCTTCCTGCTTAAAGAAAACCCAGCTAGTTGGTAGTTTGGTAGCACCAACTTCTCTGCATCAGTGCAGTGGGTCTGCTGCAGTAGGATGACGAGTGCCTCAGACTGCATAGCGAGGTGGTGAAGAACGTTCATCTTGCTTGCAGTGAGGCCTTCGATGTTCAGCTGAAGAATAGTGGGTCTTTGGAACTTGTTGGCAATGTGCCCTGAAAAGGGCAGTTTTATCCTAGCATTGCCCCGTCCTGAAAAGGACGTTTGCCGATTAGCAGACCCACACTGAACATCGAAATGGGTGGATACCCTTCCATTTTGGTAGGTTCGGTTTCGGTCTGTCATTTTAAAATCAATTAACAGACTTACTCACGGCCCAGGCTGCGTGAAAGCACCTACCATCTGGGCCAAGAAAGCCGAACTGGTATAAATGTTCAAAAAAAAAAACGTTTGACGTTTGTTCTACAGAAATACTTACTAGCACAGCAACACACTTTAATGATATTTGACTAAACCTTTTTGTTTTATAAATATACGGTCGGAAAAGGTAATAGGCCTACTAATTAAATAAATTAAGCTGATAGTAAAATTTTACCTGATTACCGTTCTTTTGGTTAAATGCGCTCAAAGTAACACGATTTTTTGTTGTTGATTGTAATCCAGTAGCAACTGCAGAAGTTGCTACAGAAGAAGACTCTAACTCACATAATAAAATTTTTTCGGAAAAACTACAAGAAATTCTCTTTTTCAAAGATTTTGCTTCAAATAATCTGTAGTCCATGGGCTTACAAAACGCTTTAAGTTTATCCCTAACGCTTTGAATTGACGGACGATCTGTAGGATTGGTTTGCCAGCACTCAGCAACAATACTTTCTAATAAACAACACATATCGCAATCATAGTCGGTATTTAGAGTTGTTTTCACATCATCGATAAGCCTTATATCTGGCTTTTGGCCGTTTTCCATAATAAGTTGTAAAACAATGTCGGAAGTAAAACCCTCTCTAGAAACAAACGCTTGATTTCGAGTAATTATTTCGTATCCAATCATAGCGTAGCTGTATACATCTATTGCACGAGTTCGTTCCATTTCTGGATTGTTTAAAAACTCTGGTGCAGAATAAAGCCAAGTGTGTTGCTTACTAGGAACAATATGTAATGATCCATTAGAACAACCAGTTGCTTGAAGTAAACTAACTGCACCAAAGTCAGCTATTTTAACAACTAAATTCTTAGAGAGCAATATATTCTGTAGTTTTAAATCACCATGGATGTAAGCTCGTTTTGGATTGTGATAATGTAAATAATTCAATCCTTCCGCTATTTCTACACAGAATTGCAAACGAAGTGGCCAGGAAATATGTATATCTTTTTTGTGAATGACCAGATCCTCCAAATTATGACCGAATGCTTCCTCCATAATCACTCCATAATATGTACTCCATTTTGTCACTCCAAATATTTTGATAATGTTTTCATGGTCCATACGACATAAAACTTTTGCTTCGTTTTGTATATTTTCGAATTGTTTTTCGATTCCTATTTTTGAACCAAATAACTTGTAATATTTCACGACAACTGTTCCCAGTTCTTTGTGATGACATCGTCTAACTGATGCGTAGTTGCCGCTTCCCAGAAAATCAGACTTATCTTCACTGGTTAAAAAATCTCTTGCATCAAAAAGATTCATTCTTTAATCACAAAATATATCTACATTATTATTAAGTTATTTTTTAGTTTTAATATTTGATAGAAATAACATGAAATTGAATATTTCATTGATGTATAATAATTAAACTGATTAGCTTCACTTTGATAAAGTTTGCAAAATGTCCCACTGACGATTTCTTTTTAAGACAACAATTTTAAAAAATTTATTTATTTACAAAAACTCGAAATAAGGTTACGCTGAACGCTTTGTGTGGCAACACTCATTGCTAGATCAATAAGTAATTTGACATCTGGATTTTATGCAGGTGGCTCAGAAAACTGGGTGAAAGGACGAATTTTTGATTTATTACTCATCTGATTATCCTTTTACGTAAATTACTTCAATGGTTCTAACTGCACGATCTGATTTCAATAGTTTTTTACTATACGAGTAATTATTTATTACAAACATGTAACTTGTGAAAGAGCAGTAATTTTTTAATTTTGATTTGATTGAACCCTGAAAGTTCAATGACATTGTTCTAGGTTTTTGACAAAAATCCTCTAGACATCGGCCGACGTTTTTCTATAAAGCAAAACCAAAATAAAAAAATTTTAAAGACTTTCTATTGACCAATTATCTAAATAATCATTTATCAAAAATCCTACTTCTTTTAATATAAGACAGAATTTTCGGAAATTTTTGTCTTTTCTTTGTGAATACTGTTTATCTAATTTTTGTTTGATCAGATGCTAAAACCGAGCGCTTTTATTGTGCTTCTAATCATGTTCAAATTATTCTCAAAGCTTTTAAAGTCTTGTTGTCAATAAAACTATTTTTTTCAAACTTTCAGTTTATTACCCTGAAAGTTTTAAAACAAGGCCTTGGTTCAAGTCGTTAGTAACAAGTTATATGGCGGCTACCAGGTTTTTTAAAGTTTTTTCATACTCTTTAAACAAGGACGCCCGGTATTTCGAAGTGTCTTCTTATAATGGACATTTTGCAGAAAATAACATTTTATAGCTGGCCCCGAGCACGACGATACCCCTACAAACTTTTTGGATTAATTTATGGCATCTGTTTGCCTTGTTTGAATGGAATACCATATTGCTTTAAAATATTGCCATGTATTTTCACTCAGCCTTAATATTAGACAGTTTATGTTGTCTATTTTTTACTACGGTATGAAGCATAAAATCTACTTCATGTACTATAATGCATTTAGTTTATCTCTTAAGTTTTGTGAAACAAATCACTAACATCAAAAGAATTTGCTGATGACTTAATGATATTAGTGCCCGACAAATAATTTAAAGTAACTAATCAAACGAGGGGCAGCCAATACCCAACTTGTGGGAGCAATTTTTGGGCATACCACCCCCTAGGATCCAAATTTGCTTGTGCTTTACGTTACTTTCAAAAACCGATTTGTGCTTGGATTTTAATTTAAAATAAAAATATTTCTTGTTTTCATGCATTCATAAAAAATTTTTTTAAAAAAGAAGCAATGCTAATAAAAATTAATGTTGCACTCTCTACTAGGGGGCCGGAAAATTTTTTGGCATAGGGACAAAATTCAAATAAGGACACCTTTTTTGAGTTTTTTGTTAAGGTTTATAGCTAAACCGGGCGAGAAAAGTTTTGGTCAATGCAATCTTGCCTAAATAATTGACAATCAATAAATCATGATTTTGTTCTAGTTTATAGAGTTTCCACTTCGAATTACGACCATTTTCTTCCCAAAAGTCTATTTAAGACAAAAAAGGACACCACTTCCAATCAGTGTCCAAAATCTCTCTGTTTTAATTTCAAGATAAAGACTAAAAAACATCATTAATTCCAATTAGCAATCAAAATTGCTACTTTCGTCTTAAATTTGTGGTGCAGACTAAAGAAAAATCGACAGCTTGTTCAGTGGTTAGAGCGCCATGATCGTGATCTATATAGCCTCAGTCAAAACTTACTCGCTTCTTTCTATTGCGTCTTTGGAAAAGGCACTTTACGGCACTTTTCCTGCTTGGTGGTCTTGGCAAGCAGTTCCAAGTTTTACTCATATTTCTATAAAGCCAAAAAACCAAAATAAAAATTTTCAACCAGACCGCACTATCTTGTCATCTTCGACAGCAGGTCGGGGTAATTGCTTGCATTATATATAGCGCCTCTGACGCTTTATATAATTCTTCTATTCAGAAGGTTAAATACAGAGATAAAAAAAAAGGTCAAATAAAAAATATAGATCTTCACCTTCAATCAATCTGATAATTTCGTCGAGTTTTTATAATTGTAAGGGAAATCTAACTTGATACTTCTGTATCTGCCTACTTGTACCCTCTCATTTTAAAAAGGGAAGATGGTAATTGTTTCCCATCTCCTTACTTTTGAGGCCCCAGTCTACCTGTAAAAAATTTTGTGCATCACTGAATTGAATCAAAAAAGCCACAAAGATAATCACATTATGCCAAAGCCGACTTAATAAATGTATCGTCGTAGGATTGGAAAGAATAAAATTGGGATAACCGTGTCAACTATTAAAATCAGTTAAATAAGAACAAAAAATTGTGCACTAAAGTTGACTTAGTTTTTATTAATCGCACAAGCTTTCGTCAGCTACTACGCACTTCGTTAGTTGCAATGGAATAGAAACAATACTACTATCAAAACAAAATTTGAACCAACGGCATTAAACGTAATAAAGAATCATGTGTGACGTAATAAAATACAAAAAAATATGGGTTAGAAAAGTGAGGTCGAAAGAATATGGCCGTACGGTAAATTACAGCAATTCAAAACAAGCAAATGTGAGAAAATGGCATGCAAACATAAAACGGTGCGAAATAAGAAAAAATAAAAATCATAAATGACTCTCACGTTTATTGAAATAAACATTATATATATGTATTATCAGACATGAACAAGTAATTTTTATTTAATTCTTTGCACACAATAGAATTTGAAAACAATTTTTTGTTATTTTACTTCCTGTTGTTTTTCGTT
This sequence comes from Diplosoma virens, assembly GCA_963680785.1. NCBI lineage: Eukaryota > Metazoa > Chordata > Ascidiacea > Aplousobranchia > Didemnidae > Diplosoma > Diplosoma virens. The sequence goes on along the minus strand of OY796885.1, from coordinate 9,024,269 downwards.
TTACTTTTGACTTTTTCGATCACCGTTAATCTGAGATTTTCCAAAGTGTGGTCCAATATATTGAAATGTTCGGATACAGCTATTAATTGTTTTTATTGTGTTTAATGTCGCTCCTACTGTATGTTCATTTATCCGTTGTCTGATTGAATTTCTCGTTTCTCTAAGATAGGTTGCTTTTGGGCAAAGATTAGACGAAATTGCATAGATAACATTAACTGAGTTACAGTTAAAATTTTCAGAGATTTTTATAAAGACTACGTTGGGACCAGTTATTGTTGTTCCAGGGCATAGATAACATTAACTGAGCTACAGTTAAAATTTCCAGAGATTTTTATGACGACAATGTTGGGACCAGTAATTAGTATTTATGTTGGGGTGAAGATGGCATTTGGGAGATTTGCAGGGTAAGGTGGCCGTGACGAAAGTTTTATTTGGTAAAGAGGCAGATATAAGTAAAAGTTTGAGGTTAGGAAGTTGACGATATGATATAAAATGTAAGTGGGGGAGCGGAGAAGATTTTGTTTAGTAAAGATTTTTGGCTATTTTGCTGAATGGTCTAAGATAAGGTGGTAAGTAAGGAATGTGGGTATGCAATCTGGTTTTGATGTAGTTTGATATTCGAGAAGGGCTTCTCTAACTGTAGTCTGTAGCCGAACATTTCAATACATCGGACAACATTTTGGAAAATCTCAGATTAGTGGTGATCAAAGGCGTCAAAAAGTAAAACAAAACAACAACAGGAAGTAAAAGAACAAAAAATTATTTTCAAATACAACTGTGTCAACAAAGAATTAAATAAAAATTATTTATTGATGTCTAATAATATGTAATAATTATTTCAATAAACGTGAGAGTCATTTACGATTTTTATTTTTTCTTATTTCGCACCTTTTTATGTTTGCATGCCATTTTCTCACATTTGCTTGTTATTTGAATTGCTGTAATTTACCGCACGGTCATATTCTCCCAACCTCACTTTTCTAACCCATATTTTTTGTATTTTATTACGTCGCATACGATTCTTTATTACTTTTAATGCCGTTGGTTTAAATTTTGTTTTGATTGCATTATTATTTCTATTCCATTGCACCTGACGAAGTGCGCAGTAGCTGACGAAAGCTTGTGCGATTAATAAAAAATAAGTCAACTTTAGTGTACAATTGCTTGTTTTTTTCTGATTAATGAATATAATAAGAGTTTTGTGAAAAAACAATGGAATAAAAATAATAAGTTGTCCAAACAATATTATAGTGTTCAAAAACAATATAGCCGGATGTTAGACCGGATGACATCTAACCGACGGATATTTGGCCGAAAAGACAATTGGTTGACGGACCTTTGGCCAAATGGACATTTGACCCAAGGACATTTGGCCGAAAATGTTGTAAACGTATCTGTGGTTGTTGAGACCAATAGCGAACGCTAATTGTAAAAGATTGTTATTCCTATTAAAAAATGTAAAAATTCCAAACAAATTAGCTATTCTATAGGTTGTACTAAGGTCAGGAAATAATTTAAAAACACCGTAAAAGTAGTTTAATAATTAAACATTTTTCATTAATAACATTAACCATATGACAGAAATTCGAATTGGAAATATCTTGATTAATAAGAAATGAACAATCTTCTAAATAATTATTTCAGCTTAGATCCAATCCAACCAAGGACCATGATAAAACTGATTTGCTTTTACCGCCACGTTTTTAAAATTTTAGGTGGATCTTTATTAGGATTAGAGAATCATTAAATGATTGCGAGAACTGAAAATTTTCCGCGACACTGTTAGTCACATTCGTTTAATATATTACTATGTCGCATACAGTGTACAGTTTTTCCTCGGTTATTGCGGTAGATGACCTTCCTAGACCGGTCGCGATAAGTGAATTTCGGCAAAGTAGCGATACTGCGTTTATACTTTGGATTTTGACCGTAGCGGCGCACTAGCAGGACGAGGAGCTGGCTGTTTTCTGCGAGGCGTAGACTTCATGTAGTCATGTCCGCACAATCTTTTTTTCCGAAAACCACAACCAACTGCACGGTTTTGTGTGCCGCAGACTGTTGAATTTTGGCCGGGTGAATTCTTTTTTGTCGTCAACAACCTCGAGCCACAGCTTCTTCAAACTGGCATTGATGGTGGCAGACATCATTTCTTGCAATGCCTTTTAAATGTTTTCCAGGCACGTGGCATTTTTTGTAGGTTTTCTATTACTTCTTCAAGGGGAATATGCCGTCTTGATCCTCCCTCGCGGTACCAATGTTAGCGACAAAGTTTGACATCGCATTCTTCGTGTACAAGGCCTTGAACACCCTAATTACCACCGGGTCCATTGGTTGAGTCAGTGACGTAGCGTTGGGGGGCAAGAAATCAACTTTAACCCCATCATACATTAGATTAGCAGCATGGCCACTGACGTAATCCATAAAGAGAAGGACAATACATGACAAGTACTTCTCTAACAAATACACCCTGACTTGCGGGATAAAGCACTGATGAAACCAATCGATGGTCAGCAGCTTTGTGGTCCATGCTTTGTCATTGTGCATCCAATGCACAGGTAGCAACCTTTCGTTCTTGTTCTTTAAAGCTTTCGGGTTTTTAGGCTTGTAAATTAACGCCGGGTTCAACAAAAAACCCGCCACACTTCAAGAGTTTTACACAGGCTTTTGCTTCGTCCTTGAAGAAAAATGTTCGGGACACCATCCGTTTCCTTGAAGAAGAACGTTCGGAAAATAACAAAAAATAATAACGCGCCTGGCAGATGCCGCGATGTAGTGGATCCACGATAGATGAATTGTGAAGTAACAAAGAACACTGTGTACTACAGTGCATGACATAAAAATAGACATATCTTTTTTTGCAAAAGCCAATTAACTAAAATATTTTAGAAAATCAATATAAATGTATCTTGGATTACTATCACCGTTTTGCAGTTTATTTTTTAAACTTAAACTACTTATTCACGCTTGTTTCCACATTTTCGGGCAAATACCCATTCGACTAAATGTCCGTCAGCCAAATGTCCATCCGGCCAGATATCTGTCAATTAAATGTCCGGGACCCATAAAAACAATATATGTGAAATAAAAAAAATAAGCCACCGAACAATAAAAAATTAAGTAATTCAAAAACAATGTTTAACATTCAAATTGTTTCTTAACTTATTTTTCAAATATATTGACGCGAATATCTCAAAAAAAATTGATTTTTATGCTATGAAAATGAACACAAAGCAATAAAAAATTAAGCAATAAGAAATATTTAGTGCAAATTTTACAAATAATTTGTTTTTTAGGATGGTTGTCAGAAAAACTTTTTAATTTAGTTAATTTTCGTAAAAAAACCCCATTAAAAGAATTGGCGACTTAACTTAATTTTTCTAGCCCGCTGACTTAATGAAATTTTTTGACCTTCACATTAAACATGCATTTACACAGAAAAATTTACTAGTATTATGCTTAATCTAAATAATAAAGTTTTCTAATTATAATTGGTTTTTAATCATAATACTGCGATACTAGGCAGCACAACTAAATTCACAAAGTATTTATTTTTTGAACTTTCTTTAGTATTGCAGCATTATTCTTAAAAAAAATTATTCCTTACCGGAATTATATTTAATTTTTTGCTGAACTAATATATCAATAACTTATCTGTATACCGTAGAAGTGAATTGACACATTTTTAAGCTTCAATGATTTTTGTTTGTTGTAAAGTGAATAATAATCGACTTGAACCAAGGCTGAAGTCAAATTAACTTACTTCATTGCAGCTTTCGCAAATAACCTAAAATTTACTAAATGCAAGTTTATTGCTGATTGAAAAAAGCAATATTATTTTCGTTTATTAGTCTTCAGTAAACTATTTGCGTTGTAAAATTACCATAATTTTATTCCGAGGTTGTACTCAAGCTAAAATAAAAGCAAAAACTTAATGTGTACAACTTTGTTAACTTTCCATTGCAATTGAAGTGGGTGTATTTGGCAAACATACTGCGTCATTGAGTATTCAGTTTGTATTATGACATCAATTGTCGTGAGCAGTTATCTAAAAGTTTGTGTAAGGAAGAGATATTTGTCTCATTGAGTTTTTTCACCTTTATAGCACAAGGAATATCACATTTATTCTCATAAAATAAGTCGCATTCAGACAAGCTTAATTAGACAAAGCCGACAACTATTGAAGCGAATAAATTCATGTTTAAATAATTTTTGCGCTCTTATAGTTAAATTATTGAGAATGTATCTACGTATAAATTACAAAACGCAAGAACAAACTCATTCGAAAACACCAAATCACCATTAAGATATAAAAACTTGATTTTTAAACAAAAGCTATTGTGGCAAAATTTAAATCTCCAATATGTGAAGATCTCCAATGTGATGTTAAACACGGGCGTGGATAGAGCGCTGTATTGATGATGTAGCGAACTCATCGCCGCAAACTGTCTTTTGTGCATGCATTTGTTCGATATTGCAAAGTTTTCCGCAAATACATTTTTCACACATTGTATCTCGCTTGCTGCAGATTCAGCTTGCAGCGCTTTTCCACTCGCTGCACGGCGCTTACCTGCTCCTAGGACAACTGCATGTAACAACTTTGCATTTTTTATGTTGTTATGCATTTTTATGAACATGATTGATGTGGTCTTGATTTAAAACCTACTCTCGTCATTCCGTTCTGTCTTAAGCGACTTTGCTCTGCTTGGCAATCTTAGCACACAGCTACAAATTTTATTATACGATTTTTCAATCAAAATAAAATATCCACCAATCAAAATGAAAAAAAATTTTCAATGAAAACTTTACTCAATTATTATTTTTCACCTTTCTGACTTGAGAATATAAATTTACATTTTTATATAGAAACTGACTCAATTTTCTCCTGTGATCTCATTGAATTTAGATAAAATTAAATTTTTTAATTCAACCTTAGACCGAGCACCTCCTCGCCATAACAAATTCTTCTAAACAGAAAATATATTTTTTATTGGATTTAAAAATGAAGAATAAAACGAGAGATAAATAATATTTAGACTTAATTCGTGGATAATTTCTTGTAACCTCCGATAATGATAAATTCTCGCATTTTCAAGTATCAATATTGAGTTGCTAATGTTTGCAGTTTCTGTTGTTGCTTTCAATTCAATTAAGCAAGCTTTGCAATGTTCTATTGTTGCCACTTTATCATGAATTTTAAATAAACTATAAATAATATTTAAAATATGATTGTCTCATTTGATCGAAAAACACTAAATATATGTAAATAAAAAAATTATAAAATCAAATAAGATTTCAACTGGACAGCAATACTGTGGCATTTCTAAGAGCAGGTTAGGGTAATTGCTTAACGGTTAACGTATGTTCAGCGCCTATAACGTTTTCGGAAAGTCAGGAGAATAAATAGATATAATAATGATAAAAAATTTATCAAAAATTGATAAATTAAAGTGTAACATAAAAAAGAGTTGGCAATACATTACTGTATATTTTTCATTTTGAAAATCAAATGCTTTAAAAATCTACTATTGTTACGATTACTCAGAATGGAAGTCAAAAAATGAGCTTTAAAAAATTTTAATATTTTATGTTCTTATTATCCTATTCTTTAGTTAAAGCTCTTACGTTAGCAAATATTTACTTTTACAATTATTTAGCATTTGCAAATCCTTCTGTAATTTTCTTTTTTTTACATCTCCATTTGAAATTTTACACAACATCGAACGTTGCCTGCTTATAACACTAACAAAAGATCGAGGCCGACAAGTAAACACACCAGATTGGTTTACGTCAAAGTTCAAAGCTTTGTACAGGGCTAGAAAAGGCCGTCCGTCGAAGTGTGACGAGAAACGCTTCAGGGTCGATTAAGTTTTAAAATTTTGTGGATGCAAATCGAAAATCGAAAAATGTTAATCTTTTGGCCTGAATACGGTTGACTGCACAAACAATGTTGTCAATCGATTCGAAAAGTACAAGGGCAAGTTATTTACACTTCTCTAAAGGCAACTCGAATGTAAATCTTGTAGCGAACTTATTCCCTACAAAGCATTCAAACGAAACGTGTTTATTGTGCAAAATATTTATACGCTTGCTGCATTACGTATTTCGTCCTTAGTTGGCAAAAGCTTGGTTTCTCAGACCTTGCACTGCAAATTGTTATTTTTCCCAACTCAATTTGCTATATTTCCTCCCTTTTGTACGCGTTGGCTGGTCGTAAACTCGGACTCGAGGAGACTTTATTGCTTAGTTAATTAGGCCGCATATTACTAAGAAACTGTCAATCGCTTTTTATAAAATCCCGTTATTTCATATAGAAAAAGGATAATCGTCACCAAAGAAAATAATAACTAAACCGCTTGCTTAAATGCTGTAACTCAGTTGTGACCTGGCAGAGTGCAGAGCAGAGAAAAAAACTTATAGAGACTTAAGTTCGGGCAAAGTACCTGTGACGGTCAGAGTGAGCAATCATTGAAAATTTTGTTCAATTTCTTGTTTCTCGTGCCGTAATTATTGTCTGCTGCTAGTTATTTTACGAGACTCATCTTTATAATAAATAAATTCAGCTTTGTTAATTTGTGTGCCAAAAACGAACTTGCCGAAATCTCTTTACAATTTAATGTCTTTCACATTTGCTTGCTAGTTTTTTTATACATGCTACCAGCGATTCGGAAGGTAGGTAGTAGTTCTGATTAGTATTGCGTAACACCTCGTCTGTTGGTTTGTCACGTGACGGAGAGAAAAAGCAAAGTGCGCTTGCTTAAAATTGTCTTTCACTGCGTACAATCGAACACATTTGAACGCGAACGGTTTTTCTGCAAATAATTCACTTTTAAGGCGTTTAAGACTTAAGTGAATTTTTTCGTTATGGACTTGCCATAAACTAAAATGATTTTTTCGTGGTTGAACCAAAATTCTGGTTTACTGTCCACAAAAGCTAACGGTTACCTTTTTTTGATTCGTAAGACTTTCCAAGATCGCCCTCGACGTTTAGTTACATGATACCGGTTACATGATACATTACCAAAAATTTGCATGCTTTGGTGCTTTCGGGTACTCAGGGCATAAAGTTAGCCGCTTATTGCCATGATAGCTGTGGAACTTTAACTGGATTTTAAATAAGGTATTCAGTAAACTGTTTGCTACTAAACAATGCTTATAAGTGGGCAAAATTATTTTCAAAAAATAAAAATTTAATACAAGTACAATTTTTTTTTTTTTTTTTGTAAATATTATAAAACGTTTCATATACAGTTTGTTTTTGTTTAAAAATCGATAGTAAATTGAATTTGGTCCTCAACTTAAATTAAAGAAATTTTTTATTGGGGACACCAATGTAGGCCTTGCTGCTAGCTTCACTTAGATCCGAAGGCTAGGCTTAGGCAAGGCTAACTGCAATTTTTTGAAATCTCAAAGTTGTAGTAATTGGTAGCTCTGGCGACTTTGGTGACTTACAAAAAATTTATTTCTTGAACGAACAACTAACAAAAATTCAACTCATAGAATAATTTTTAAAGCGATTCACCTTTAGCTCTTAGTCCAGATGATTGCAAAAATAAACAAGTTGCCAAGCAGTTGCTTACCGAGAATTTTTGAAAACAGGGGGCACAACAACCCCTATGAAATGTGCTTAGTGAAAAAAATTTTTCAAGTGGTAAAAAATGGTCTTCACTTTGAATCTGTCTCTGATTTCTTGTATCATTGACCTCCAAGGGGGCCATAAAACAATTTTCTCTCCCCTCCTAAATACACTACTGTTGCCAAATTTCCTCTGGTTAGGAAATTCTTGACATCGAAATTATTCACTTATTTTTAATTTCAATTCAAGGTTTAAATTTTGCTCATTTTAGACACCAAGTTTTTTATAAGCTTTTATTTCAACTCAGTTTAAGTTAGTTTTGTTTCAACTACCTCTGTGCAAACACGTATTTGTTTTCTAAATCTTAACTAAAGTGCGGCGGAGAGATTTTAAAGTAAATAATCTTTATTTTAAAATCATTACTAACTTACAATTTTATTTATTATGTATTGAAAATAAAAACAATCTTGTTTAATAAACGATTTTATACAAAATCATTTAAATTACGTTGGTTTGTATAGGTGCAGCAAATTAATCAGTAAGTTGGCAGCTATAAGAGATTTACTGGAACAGGTCAGCACGTTAGTCCATACCCGATCGGCCGAATGTGGGCATGTGAATTAAATTTTGAAAAAAGAAGTGACTAAATTATAAAAGGTTTCTATCTCTGAGTTTTGCAAAATTAGTTCCTTTAAAAATTGATTTTTTGTATTTTTTTATTTTTGATGATTCGAGAATAGCATTGCAGGGATTATTTGTTTAGTCATTAATATAATTTCAAAATCTCTTAAAAATGCAACTTTAGTCAATATAATTTTGAATAAATAAGTTATTTTGAACATTGTATTTATGTGTTTTGTTTTAAATATTATATTTTGTTTTTTAGTTTTATTTAAATAAGTGATTAAAGACGTAAATAAAATCAGGGGCATAGTGCTTAAACATATAGTTGTAGAAAAATTATAGGACTAAAAAAATCTTGGAACTCGTTATGCACATCTACTTTCCAAATTGAACTTCAAAAATTAATCTTTAACATAATGTTTTTAACCACTAAAAATAATGGAAATAATTAATTTTTAAAAAAAAACTAATTGTCTTTGAACTCAGATTATTACTTCTTACAGTCAGTGCAATATTAACCAATATTTTTCTGTAATTTTTATAAATATGTAGACATCTTTTATAGGAAGATAATAAGAACCATCCAAAAATATTATGTTTGTTCGTCTATGTTAAGGCTTAAAATGAAATATATTTAAAGTGGTCCCACATAAAGGTTAAAAAGATACGACCTGGGCACACGCAAGTTATATATAAAAAAGTGCTTACGGTACAAATTTGTACAGGCCAAAAATATCGACTCGTGCATGTCTCTATATCAGGTTTTATGATGTTAAAGTTGGAAAAATCAAGAAGTCTGACACTTGACCATACGTGGAAACCAGTATCATACTGTATATTATTCTTTTGTGAGCCAAAGCAATAAAGAAAGTAAAGACTTAGGAGGATTATTAAAGACAAAACCTTGCTTTTCATTACTAAATCTAAACGACTTGTCTTAAATTGGTAAACCAAACAGCATTTGGGTTTACAGAAACAAAATAAAGCGAACGTGATTTCGGTAAAGTCAAGGAAAAGCCGACGCAAGATTTTAAAGATCATAAAATCCTGTTGTCATCAAGAACATGTGTTATAAGGAAATTGTGGTTTATTTTTTGTTTAAAATTTGGTAAATTAAAGAGAACTATTACAGATTAAAATTTTTTTAAAACTGTTAACAGCTAATTTTACCTGAACATCATCTTAAGAACAGAATCTTAGAAATAGAGTATAAAATTTTATCAAACGCTGTAAGTGAGATAGCTCAGTGTGATAACAGTCTTATTCGCAAGCAGAAAGACGTGAGTTCAATGCTTATTCTATTTGAGTGATATTACTAAACGTTTAACTATTGCAAATGGAGTTCAATCTGCTTATTTACAGTGATGCCTCCACTTATAAACAGAAAGGAACGACAAGGCCCATACGGCCGTACAAAGGGAAAAAAATAAACGCTGTTTTAAATTACCTATGTAAAAAATTCTGAAATAGTAGCTTCACTAAGACGTCTAAACATTGCTTATATCTAAAAAATAATGAGATGGTCTTGCACCTTCCCTAACTACGTTTTGTTCAAATTCCTGTTTCGTAAATTCGTGTGCAACCTTATCTTGCTCGGCGGTAATAAATTTTATGTTTTTTCTGCAAAAAAATCTTTTATTAACAGCAAGTTATAGAAGCGTATATTTTCCAAGAAATGGAATGAGCGTTATATATAATTTTTTTAAGTGCGATGCATTGCAGTCAAAGTAAAACGACAACACAGAGCTTCACTGAATTAAAAATGCATGACATCAAATCTATTTGAATTAGTTTTCTATTTGGAAGTAGCTAAAAAAAAATAGCAAGATAAGTCAATCAATCAGTCTTGCTTCGATGGAAAACCACTAAGTGGGTAAAAAATTGAACCCAAATCGTAAAGTTAATTAAAGCGCAGCGATTGTTGAAGAGAGATCACAACGGAGGGTGGAGCAGATTATCGTTCAGCTCACTTAAAGGTTTACATTCTTTAACATCCAGATACGGAATCTTAATCGACATCTTTTCCAATATATCTGCCACTTCTCTGGTGATGGCAGCTAAATTTTGAGAACAAGATTTTGGCTGTAACTCATTCATGACATCAATTATAAGAGGGCGGTTTATGGGATCTTTGTTACAACAATTCTCCATGTGTTTCATAAGCAAGTGCACAATGAGATCAGCGTTAGTTTTGTGATTTTGAATGCACTGGTTGAGGTCATTAATAAACAAATCATAACTCGAAGTTGGATAACGGCGTTGAATTATGACGTAAACAAGAACTCCGAAACTGTAAACATCCATAGACTTTTTCAATTGGTGATGAGGATGTTCCAATCTTTCAGGAGCAGCAAATGCAGGGGTTATTATGACATGGCTTGAACGGGTGGTGCTAACATCTTCCGTACGGGTTGCAAAGTCAGCTGCCTCGAAACCGCCAACTTTGCAGCGCAAATCGGAAGTCAGCAAGATGTTGGTGGGTCTCAGGTCTCCGTGAACTATCCGCTTATTGTTGAACGCGTTGTGCAGGTAAGTAATACCACTGCTGACGTCAGCGCTGAATCGCAGCTTGAGCGCAGATGAAATGTCGTAGCGGTAATTGTCGTCACAGTCATTCTGTGAAAGCAGCAAATCATGAAGATCGCCACCCGGTAAATATTCCATTACGATACCCATTGACGATCTCCATGATGTGTATCCTTCTATTCTGATAACATGAGCATGATTGGCTTTGTTCAACAATCCCACTTCTTTGATGAATCTGAAAAAAAACAAAAAAGCTCGAATTTTTAAACTAATTAAAATATTTGCTCGCATATTGAAAATAAATGTTAGATATCGAAAAACGGTTTTTTGGTTTTAAATTTGTTTTGATAATAAAAAATTTTTAAACTTACGACAGAAAAGAATTGACCGACTTTCATAGTTTAAAAATATTTTGTTGTTTGGTGAATTTGCCCTGAAGACTTTTTTTTAGATTTTTGGTGGGCATTTCATTTTCTACTTCGTATGCTATGTATAAATGTTTCAGAATAAACTTTGTTAAAAATACAAAAAATTAAAGAAAACTTCTCGCTCGATGCAGGTTGCTTCAGCCGATAAATAAAGTGCAAATTTGCTTGTTTGTTAAAATGCTCGCAAACTACAGTTTTCACAACTTTCTTCACTAAAAGGCCAGCTTTTTTTAAACAGTTAAGATTCTATAAATCACCCGATATAAGAAATCAATTTCACAACTCTTTACATTTGACACGAAGTTGTTGTTGTCCCTCTTTCAAGGCTATCTTGGAGGAGCCATGTTTTAGTATCATTAAAAAAACTAGACTCCCACTCTTGGATAATCCCTTTACTTGCAAAAACTTCTTCCACAAACTAGTAGTATGGTATTGTATTGGTACTTGGGTGCAGTTAAATGGGTGATTAATGTCATTTGTGTGGGTGCCAAGCATAGTGGGAATTGTGGTGTCAGGGTTTACTGTTTGTAAGCAACTTTACAGGAATGGTAATTCGTTAGCTCTTAGCCGTGTCAAGTTTTGTACGTATGCAACGTGGTAATGTTTGTTTCGATGAATAAATGTCATGGATTATGGTTTTAGTAAATTTTTTGGAAAGTGAGATATTGTGAAGTGATACTCAATTGTATTCTCTGGATCTGATATAATTCTGTTAGTTTGCCCTTGTTATGCAAAATTGTGACTTTCGTGATTCTGGGTAGATCTGAATGTTTGTTAAAACAATGATGTTTGTGTTAAGAGGATGGTTGTGTTCTTTAAGATGATGGTGTTTGTGAAAGGGTGTGTTTGTGTTGGAGTGAGTTGTTAAAGTTGATTAGTATGAAGTTTAAGATGGGTACTCATTGAAAAGACACTGATTTCATCGTGTAGATGTTGAGTGTTTGTATCTCCTTCGCAGCGAGTAACATACACAAAACTGTGTTCTGAATGGTTTACAGTTTATTGATGTTGGTATTTTATATGACAGGCTCCATATAGTGTTTGCATAGTCCCAAATGGGCTAGTGATAGCTTTAAATGTAGAAATGATTAGTTACTACTATTTGAAGTCGACATAAACAAAAAAAGGAGTGATATTTCTTTTTCTTTTTCCTCACAACAGGAATAGCGAGCGTATTAAAACAATCAACTCCTTAAAGCTCTTTAAACATTGATGAAGCGTGCAGTTTCGGTAAACACTCTCTCTTGTTCTGCGCTGACAAAGCCCGACCTTCCTCCTCCAGATTCCTTGAACTGGCCATTCTCAGTTTTTTCGGCTCTTTCTGTGGTTAACCATTCGTTGTGATGTGGCTTTACGTTTGTGACGTGACTTGAACCCAAACTTTAAATTTACTGTTTGATATAACTAACATTACATTGGGCTTCATCGCGCTGTGACTTCTCAACGAGCTTTAAAACCTTAAACTGAAAACATGAAAATAAATGAATTACTCTTTTGTATGAATTAGATATTCCAGAAGCGTTCGATTTAAATAATGTTCATAGGATTTACAGTTGGCCTTTGTAGAATATCGGTTACAGAATTGTATGTTGGTTATAATTATTTTATAATCTTTTTATCTACTGTATAATATATAAATTTTTAATAAAAGTTAAATTTTGCAATTTATCCATCTCAAAAGATCGCATTTATTCGGTTCATATGGTCTCGTTCTTTTTTTGTGTGTGTAATCCTGGCATTTCACTCTCAATTATGTCACGTCTGGGTCACCAAAGTGAAATTTCGGGAAAGCGAAATTACAGAACCGATTCTACGCATTTAAAAAAGCTACCACTGAAAACCAGCAACAGTTTTCAGATGATGAGATTAAAGAAAAAAAAACACATTTATCGAAAATTCGTTAAACTCGCAAAACTTATTCTTTCTTCCTACTTTTCAACTTGTAAATAACTTTTTAAAATGTTTCGCTGCGGATTATGGAGTTTCAAATCGATCACAAAGTAGTTTGCAAGTAACTCACAAGAATAAATCTAGATAAATATCGGAATGAATCACAAAGAGTACCGGAACATTCACCTTTCCCTCTTCTTTTTGATCGCCTCCTTCGATCCGACCAGTATTTGATACTTTACAGCGACAGTATTAAAGTATTTTATGAAACCTAAATGGACTTTGCTGAAAGTTCCACAACCCACAAATCCATCGACTCCAGTACGGATGAAGACCTTGCATGAATGGATGTAGGATCCGCTCTGCACAGGGAGCTGGAGAAAAATTTTTAAAAATCAAAATGATCAAAAATTAATTAGAAACACCATGAAATCTGATACTTATCACGTGTTCGTTGCATCCGATATTTTAATCATATAAGCGCGCCTTCTGCCGGTTAAAGCAAAGTTCGATTTTGTAACGTGACTTCAAATAGATCAGTCTTTTTTCAAGATTATAAAAAGTTCGCTTTTAATGCAAATTTGGTTTAATTTGTGCATATTTTTTATTTAATACAAATAACTACAAATTTTTACCAAAAAATTTTACTCAATGATAATAGCTACAACATCAATTGAAAAACTTCTCCGGTACAAAAATGTTAAGAGCAATTGCAGAATTAACTTTAACTATAGGCCACCAGCATCATAATCTATTTTTTTTATCATATCTATTTTAAAATAATCTAATTTTTTTTTAATGGACAAAGATGCTCAAATTTACCAACTGTTTTAGTGTATCTAATATAGTCGACAAAGTCAAGTGGCGATAAAATAAATCCCTAAATGTCTATAGAAAAATGCAGCTCCGCTATCATAAAAAAATAATGTTCATCAGCTAGTATAGCGCAGTAATATCTCTTTCTAAAAAAAGTCATTGCTATCGACATAAAAAGCATAGCTGTGTGTGAGTACTGTTACTATTTTGTAAGCCATTTAATTTGTAACTTGTTTAAAAGAACCTTATCGCTTATTCCAAAATCATCTTGTTTTGAAATTGAATTAATTTTAAAATAATAAGATATAATGACGATATACTGTAAATCAGTTTGGCTTGTTGTCAAAAAAAAAGGTTAAGCCAATTGTAAAATTTTACCTGATTGTTATTTTTTTGTTTTGATGCACTGGAAACAACACAATCTCCAGAGGGTGATGGTGATCCAGAAGCAGATGAAAACGCTGCACGAGAAGAAGAATCTAATTCACGCAAAGAGATTTTTCTTAAGCCACCGGATGTTTTTCGTTTTTTCAAAAAACTTGTTTCAATTAATCTGTAGTCACCGGATTTACAAAATGCTTTAAGTTCATCTCTAACGCTTTGAATTGACGGACGATCTTTAGGATTGGTTTGCCAGCACTCAACAACAATACTTTCTAATAAGCAACATATATCCCGATCACAATCGTTATTTAGAGTAATTTTCACATTATTGATAAGTGTTTTATTTGGCTTTTGGCCGTTTTCCATAATAAGTCGTAAAACAATGTCTGAAGTAAAACCTCCTTTAGAAACAAACGCTTGATTTCGAGTAATTATTTCGTATCCAATCATAGCGTAGCTGTATACATCCATTGCACGAGTTCGTTCCATTTCTGGATTGTTTAAAAACTCTGGTGCAGAATAAAGCCAAGTGTATTGCTTGGTGGGAACAATGTCCAATGATCCAACAGAAAAGCCAGTTTCTTGAAGTAAACTAACAGCACCAAAGTCAGCTATTTTAACAACTAGATCATCAGAGAGTAAGATATTTTGTAGTTTTAGATCACCATGGATGTAAGCTCGTTTTGGATTGTGATAATGTAAGTAACTCAATCCTTCCGCAATTTCTTTAAACAGTTTTAACCGAAATGCCCATGATATTTTTTTATCTTTCTCATGAATGACAAGATCTTCTAAGTTTTGTTCTGCTTCTTCCATAACGACCCCATAGCAAGTATCCCATTTCGTTACGCCAAATACTTTAATGACATTTTTATGTTGCAGACGCCATAAAACATTTGCTTCGTTTCGAATATGGTCTGAGTGCTTGTTTACGGCAAAGCTTGAGCCGGTAACATTGAAACACTTCACCACAACTCTGCCAAGTTCTTTATGTTGACAGCGTCTAACAAAAGCATAAGATCCCCTGCCGAGAAAATCAGAGTTGTCCTCACTTGTTAAGAAGTCATTTGCCTGAAACTCGATCATTGAAAAAACTTAAATTTCAGTTTATTTTTTTTTCTGTAAAATAGAAAAATGCAGCAGATTATATAAACGTTTGTACAAGAGCTATTATCTTTAATCTGAAGATACTTTTAGCCTATTTTATACACTAGTTTATTGAAAAATTTTTACTTTAATTTAACTTCGCGGAGATGGGCATGATCATGATCTTCAAGATATAGTTGTTGTTTTTGTTGTTGTTGTCTCTCCTTCAAGAATATCTTGGAGTAAACATTTTTTAACCCCTCAAAGAAACCCGTATGGATTTTCAATCTTAAACTGCGTCTGGTGCTTCCAAAACCTTTTTCCACAGACTAGTGGTGTTGCATAATGTTGGTATTTGATTACAGGTACAGAGGTGACAGTGGCGTGCGGTCAGGGCATCAAGTCATGCTTTGCATGACCAACGAACTTTTGCGCGATGCCCTTTATTTCTGAACGTAGTAAAGAACACCACTGCTTTGGGACGAAATTGGAGAAAGGTGAGGTAATCCGAGGCGGATTTTGGAGAACACTACAATTTTAGGACGTAAACTGTAAAATCAGAAACTGATTTTCAGGTAAAGACATTTTTTTAAACAACACTAGGATTTTAGGAAGAAAAGTAAAAAATCTGAGTCTGATTTCAAGTGGAAACCTTACTTTTTTTTAGAGAACAACATGATTTTGCGACAAAATTTGTCAATGTATTAGGATCCCACACAATTTCCTGTCCTACCCTACCCTTAAAATATTGCATGTTCTACCTATTAACTACCGATAAAATACCAATTGTATGACAGCTTCGACAAACAAAGTGCATGACCAATCTTAAAGGTCACCGCACGCCACTGAGAGGTGATTAGTGTGATGTGTGTGGGTCAAACAGAATGGGCATTGTGGCATGTAAGTATGTAGGTTTACTGTATATGCGTTCTACGTATATAGATAACTTTGCAGAGTGGTAATTTCTTGCTCCGAATTGTGACAATTTTGTACGCATGTGACAGGGAATGTTTGTTTTAATGAATAAATGTCATAGTGTGTGGTGTCAGTAACTTTATGTTTTTTCTAGAACTGAAGTATTAAGAGGTGATAGTAGTGTGAATCTGTCTGAGGTTTTCTCTATATTTTTCAGGTGTTATGTCTGAATACGAGATTATGATGTCAGTATGCTCATTCAGTGATTGTTTTGATAGGATACAAACGGAGCGACCGCAATGGGCCCCCCATAAAATACATCAAAAAGGGCCCCCTATTCAAGATAATTCTCTATCTTTTTAAAGTAGCACCAGGACGTTGGTGGCATGTCTAAAATAAAGACTTTTTTTAAGACTCGTATAACTTTGTTTTGAGATACTAGAAAGTAGGCCCTTCTAAAAAGATTACGTTTTTTTAAACTACACATTGTTTTTGAACACTTCACAGTGTTCCCCTAAAATGCAGACCTTTTTTTTGGAGACCACTTTGTTTTGATAAACTGAAAAGTGGCTCCTCCTATAACAATTACCATTTTCTGGAGATCGCTTTGCCTTGGAACACTAAATAGTGGCCTCCATTACTTGCACAGGGCCCCCTTTTTTCAGGCCATCACTGTGCTTATTGTTATAAAATATTGTGGATGTTATGTTTCTGGGTGAATCTAAGTAAGCATTAAGATGACGTAAAGGGTGTGTTTGTGTTTGAGTCAGTTGTTTAAATTGACTACCATGAAGTTTGAGACGAGTGTCCATTGAATAAACCTTCACAAAATTAAACTATTATGGATCGCTTATTGAGACCTGATAAACTTGAAATGCTGGCAAAAGATCCTGATGCAGCTAAAGCATGTGAATACTGGTTCAAGACCTCTGAAAGTTTTCTATCCGCTGTTACAAGTGTTACTGATAAAAAAGAAGTAGTGAATCGACTTGCCCTGCTAACAAATTACTTGTCACCTCAAACATACGCTTATATAAGTGAAGCTACCGAATGCGAAGAAGCTGTACGGTTACTTTGCTCGTCATATCAAAAGAAAAATAATGTTACTTTCGCCTGCCCCGTCTTAATGACAAGGCCGCACGCACAAAATAAAATTATTTCTCAGTATGTTCACGCTCTCCACGGTCTTGCAAAAGAATGCTCCTTTCAAGCTGTATCAGCGGAAAAGTACAAGGACGAAATGACGAAGGACGCTTTTATTAACGGACTTCAATCTAATACAATCAGAAAAAGGCTTTTAGAAGAACAAACTTTACATTTGATCACCGCTATAAAAAAAGGCTGAGATGTTGGAAGTGGCTAAGCAACAAATTGAACTTTACGCTAAATCCCTTGATAAACTAAACAGAGATTTAACTGACCGTTTAGCAACTACTTTTGTTCCCAACGACATGGTGTCTAACAGCGAAGAAAGTGTCTCTTTAAGTGCTACAACTTCACATTTCAAACGTTCAAATAAAAAATATTTCTTTTGTGGTGCAGCTCTGCACGCTGGAGGAAGGTCTAACTGTCCAGCTAAGAACAAAGAGTGCTACGGAATTGGAAAACTGGGATACTATCAAAAGGTATGCCAAAGTAAAAACAAGAAAATTATTTCAGCTTCATTTCAATCTGTTGACACTGTAAATGTCGACTGTAAAAACTCATTAGCCGTTCCCGCAAGCGCACCGTGCTGTTTAAAGCCAACCGTAGTGACCGGTTTCTTAAAGAACGTGAAGCACGATTGCTTCTTAGATTCTGGTGCCTCAGAAAACTTCATAAACAAAAAGGTTGTCGATGAATTTAGACTCAAAATTTTTGGCGCAAAACTAATGTCGCCATGGCCTCTCAAGCATTCTCAATCAAACTGCTCGGTAAAGTAAAAGGAACTCTAAAATTGAAAGAACGAATCTATGACAATTTTATATTAGGTGTAGTCCCTAAACTATACGCTGACATTGTCTTGGGAAGTAGTTTTTAAATTGTGAGGATCAAAAAAAAGTTTGGTAGTAGCACAATCTCATTGTGAAGTAGTTGCATCTCGGGTCATACCCCGAGACTTTTTTGCAATCTTATCCCCGGTTGTCAACCTATAGCTACAAAGTCACACAGATTTAACAACGATGATCGACAGTTTATCCATAACGAGGATAGTAAATTTCTTAATGGCAACATTATAGACCCGTCTTATTCTCCATGGGATGCTCAAGTACTGGTAACAAAAGATGAACGCCATAAACGTCGAATGGTTGTTGATTACTCCCAAACTATTAACAAATTTACGCTACTTGACCTTTACCCTCTACTTAACATAGATGAGTAAGTAAGTGAAATTGCAAAAGGTGCAGTTTTTAGCACCTTAGATTTAAAGTCTGTTTATTACCAATTTCCATTATGTCCTAAAGACCGACCATACAAGGCTTTTGAAGCTTGCGGCAAGTTATACCAGTACATCCGTTTACCGTTTGGAATCACAAACGGTGTTTCTTACTTCCAACGTGTGATTAACCAATTAATAGACAAATATCGTGTCAAACTTCATTTATAATAATTTTAATCATGGGAATGTAGCTTTTTCTAGTTAAAAAGTAATTCAAAGTTTTATTATGAAATAATTATCGCGTGGCCAGTGAAGCACTGCTCTCGTATTATGTGATATAACGTCCAACTCGCTTTCTATTGCATGATGTATTTCCTCGTCCTTTTTTCTTTTCGCTCGACAGTAATGACGTAATATGTTTATTTCCAAACGCCACTATAGCTCGCTAATTGTGGAATATTCGCGTATATACCATTTGGTTCGAGCAAAGGCGCCTTTTCTAGAGAGTTAAAAAATGATCTAGCGTATGCGAGTAACTTGTCGTCACGTGACCTTTTGTCTATATATGTATGTGCGCTCGATCGACTGAAGAGAGACGACGGAAAAGATAATGAAAGAGACGAAGAAAGAGAGACAATTTGAGACGGATCGAGAGACTACTCGAATAAAAATAATTTGGTTTGGGTGCAGTGTGCGCAGGGGCCCGTTAAATTTTGTATCGGTTGATGAGTGTTGAATTTATTCTGCGTCAGTATTTTGGAGTTGTGTTCCACGGAGGTAGAATCATTTGTGTTGATCGAACTAAAGTGTAGCGTTGATTTCGCTTTGCAGTTTAGCAAAGCGTGGAAGAGAATTTTTGTCAGTCGTGAATTTTGTAATACCTACAATCATTCTTATTAGAGACAGTGGTTTCTGTTTGTTTGTGAAGAAAAGTCTTTAACGAACCAATCCGAGCTTTCGTTTAAACCAACTGTATAAAAGCTTCAGGCTCATACCAGACTACTTCTTGAGCCGGAACAAAATAAAATTTAGTTTGTTTCAGCGCAGGTATTCGGGTTACCTAGCTCAACTGGTTCTCTAGGATTCCCAAAAAAAGTCTGTGACATATCGTTTAAAGGGAGTTTATGTGTATGTTGATAACATCACTGTTTCCGGCTATGACAAGGCCGACCATGATTCAAAACTAAAGGCGTTACTAGCAGCTTCCAAAACTGAAAACTTAACCTTTAACACTGATAAATGTGTGTGTGAGAAAAACTAAACAGACTTGTTGGGTATCGTATGTCTCACCTAAAGATACAACCTGATCCTGAACAATTGCGCCTTCTACGTGAACTACCCCTGCCTAAAAGTAAAACGAAACTTCAAAGAGCAATCAGTATGTTTTCGTACTATGCAAAGTGGCTTTTTAATTTTTCTTCAAAAATTTAACCTCTTATTGAATCTAACAAAAACAATGATTTTCCTCTATCTAATGAATCGCAAGAGCGTTTGAAATGCTTAAATCTGAATTAGCTTCTGCTTGTGTAAATAAAAGATTGCCTTTTACAGTAAAATGTGATGCTTCTAACTGTACTTTGGCAGGTATTCTAAATCAGTTGCCCTATTGCTTTTTATTTCCGGACTTTTTTTCCCAGCGATCGTCGATACTCGGCTGTCGAAAAAGAAACGACAGCCATCATTAATGCCATACGAAAATGGAGTCATTTTTTATTTTCTAAGAGCTTTCAACTAATCACTGATCAATGAGCTGTGTCTTTTTTGTTTAACCCCAAACGTTTAGGAAAAATTAAGAATACGAAAATTGAACTTTGGAGAACAGAACAGCGCAACTTTGACTACAATATTGTTTATAGGCCAGGCAAGCAAAATATTGTTCCAGATACTTTATCAAGAGTGTGCAGTGTGATGTACAACGGGCTTAATCTAGTGGAAATACACAAAGTACTTGGCCATCCAGGAGCTACTCGATTGTAACATTTCGTATTACCATTCTCTGTCGAAGACGTCAAAAGGTATGTTCAAACTGTCAAATTTGTGCTGAGCTAAACTACACTTCTTTCAAAAATTTGTAGAAACTCTTGTTAAAGCTATGCAGCCATGGGAAAGACTGAGTGTCGACTTCAAAGGTCCGTTACCAGGTAAAAATAAGTATGTTCTGTTTGTTGTCGATGAATTTAGTCGTTTTTTTTTTTGCCATTCTATGTAGAGACATGAGCTCAACTACGGTAATATCATGTTTGTCAACATTGTTCAACATCTTCGGATTACCACTTTATGTTCATAGTGATCGTGGTTCAAGTTTTATTTCCAGGAAACTAAAACAATACTTGAACAATCGAGGAGTAGCTAACAGTACATCAACACCATATTATCCTACTGGTAACGCATAATGCGAGCGAGTGAAGCAAATTGTTTAAAGAACGGTAAAGTTAATGTTACGTAAGCTAAAGTTACCAGAGTCTTCACGGAAAACTGTGGTCCCCAATTTTTACATGCTGTTAGACCCTTGCTATGCACGACAACTAACGCAACGCCCCACGAACGTTTCTTAAACTTTCACCACAGAAGCATGTTGGGGCGCTCTCTTCCTAATTGGTTGTTGCAACCTGGGCCTGTACTGTACCGTTTGGTGCGAATGAAGAATCAACCTCTAGTTAACGTATTGGAACTAATAGAAGCAAATCCCAACTTTACTATAGTAGAATTTTCAGACGGTAGAAAGTCAGCAGTTTCTCTTACAGACTGGCCTTCTTCTCCAACCCGCAAAATGGAAGCAAGTGAAATCAATCCTTATGTCGTAGCTCAACCACAATCAATTTTCGACACTCTTTTGAATAAATCTCAAAGCAGTGAATTGCGTGAAGAGAGATCTCAACAACTACTGCCTTCTAATTTGCAAGATGAAAATCGTTTAGACTTGAGACACTCGGCTCGAACGTGTAAACCACCGGACGGATTCGGCGCATACATAACTCACTAATTCTGTTTTTTTAGAAATCTGCGTTCTATTTTTTGATCGAAGGAAGATTGTCATGATTTAACCTAGATTTGAACCGCTCTAACGCTTGCCTTGTTCATACGTTTATCTTGCCTATTTATTTCTGTAGTTGTCTTTTTTTCTACGCATTGTACTGCCTTGCGCAAACTTCTTAACTTTAAATTATAATCTGGTATTGTTTAATCGACTTTGTTAGTTTTCTTATTTTCAAACGCTAAGTTTTATTTAAATTACTATTGCTGTTTTTTTTTTAGATGTTAATTTTGATTTTTTTGAATAAAAGCCTAATTTATGGTTTACTTTATAACAACTCTAACTTATAATAATTCTAACTCCAACTCACACGTGCGTGAGATCCCACGTTAGAGCAGCACCAAAGCATTTTATCAAATCTCTCTTGACAATTATACAAACTTTATTAAATTAATTCAACATATGTTGTAGAATATCAATTTAGACTAGGGGTCATCAAATTTTTTTGAAAAGAGCCACACAGCAAAGAGAGTAAATGAGCAAGGGGGCAATTTTTTGCTGAAAAAACTGTCCAACAAATGCAAAAATTTTGACATTAGAGAAAATTTTAATGAAAACTTAATGAAGGTCATAAAAGGTGCGTTTGGACTTTGAGCCAAAGACCAAAACTATTTGCAGGTGAAAAAAATAAAACCCAGTCACCGAATTTTATACTTCAAGACCATTTTTTGCTCTTCACAAAGTTTTTAATAAAACTTTTTTGTAATACGCTAAAATTTGCATTTACTGAGAGTACTGTTCCTACAAAAAGCTCTTTTTTACAAAATTTTGTCCCTCCCGCCAAAAATTTTTCTGGCGTTCCCGGCAACAACAAACTCTTATACAATCCAGACAAAGCGAAGCGAAAACAACACGAAAAATTTTAGTTGAAGGCTAAATAGTTAATTTTTTTTCTTTTTAAGAGATGTAAAAACTAAAAAATCAAGTTTTTTACTTCAAGTCGAAACTTAAATCAAAGGAAAAAAAGTCACTATACAAAAGTAGTTTTCAGGCAACTACATTGACTGTATGTTTCAGTTGACTCTGTATTTTATACAAGATTTCATATTGAACTTGCTAATGCCAATGAGTTTTAGCATTGACTTTTAAAGAAAATTTGCCGTAATTTTTCATTGTACAACTTCTACTAAAATTTTCAGTAAAATAATTTACGTTGGTTTTTCGTAAAAACAACGTTTTGTTTGTTTAATTCTATCCAATCAGAACCATTCAAGTGATTATTGTTTTTTCTTCTAAAATTTTAAAATGTTCTTTGGTTAAGAGCGGTAAACAATTAATCAGGAAAGTTTAGTTTATTATTTTAAAAAGAAAAATTTTTAATTTGTAAATGCGCCACAATAAATTGTCGGCAGCGTGGTTGATTAATTAGAGCGCCGAGATTGTGATCGACATGGTCCTGGTTGAAAACCTACTCGCTCCTTTTTTTGTGTGTCCTTGGGAAAGACTTTTTACGGCACTTTCCCTTGCTTGATGGCCTTGGCCAGCAGTTCTAAATTTCTATCATATCTCAATTAAATTACAAGCGGACACCAATATCTTGGCATCTCCTGAAGGAGGTCGGGGTAATTGCTTACCCTATGTATTAGCACCTCATTCGCCTTTCTGCAAGTCAGGAGGATAAATATAGAAATAAAGTAAATGAATAAATATGTTAATGACATTAACTGCGGTAGAGCAAAATTTTTTGGCTTGAAACTGAGTGCAGTTAAATTTCAATTAGTTAAATCGTAAAGAATAAAAGTGCATCAAGTTACATCTTGTTATAGTTAACTGGTGAACGAGATAAGTTAATACATGGGTCAAAATATGTGTAGATAAGTTAATACAATAATTTTATTGAACAACACTTTTTTGCCGATTAAACCTCAAACAATTTTTAAAATAATATTTAGATAAGGTAAATGTTATATGCAAACGTCTATTAGGGTTTATCATGTTGGTAGAGTTTATGATATTTTACTTTTTCACGTTGATAATTGCCGCGTTGCCATCGTTTAGTCGGCAGAAAGATCGAATTAGTTAGGAGCGGTGTATTGGTGACAAAGGTAATCGACACAGTCAAGGTTTATTAAATAAGCTTTATTGAAAAAAAAACACTTTATAGCATTTTTTCTGCTTTGCAGTCTTAAACGCAGCTCTAAAATTTATTTATATCTTTAAATAAAAACTAAAAAGCAACTAAAAATTTTGTATTAGATTACAGATTCTAGAAATTCTGGTAAAAATTTAAAATAATTTATGCTGCTGTAAACCAATGCTTAGCATCTTTTCGTGTTGTAGTTGATGAAGTTTCAATGAAAGATTATCATGCAAGCTCGACAAATCAACTGTTTTATTGATTGGAAAACGTTTCATTGAAAAACTAATCTGTATTGATAAGGATTTTGTCTGCAAATCATTTTGGAAAAAAACAATTGTTTGTATGCCTATTTAAATCAAAGTTCGTAAATGAACAAGTTACTTTGTTTAAATTGATTTTGTAATGTTTGTTTTAATGTAAACGGTGCAGAAAAAAATCAATGTGGTTGTATCAATAAAGATGCGTTTTAAAAAATGGCTAGGCATTGCCACATTTAATTTTGCTTTTACAAAGTATCTGGGTGGTGCTGTTGGTCGAAATTACATAAAAGTCATGGTTTATAACATGTTCGACTAGTTTACTTACATAAATATGTTACTAAGAATTACGGAAAATGCTGCGTAAAAATATTATGATGAAGACCAGTCAAAACTGCTGCCAGTGTAAATCACGCAAAATTTATTAAATTTTTTCTTTAACGTTGCTTTTTTGTATATGTTTCAATAAAATGAATTTATTCTAAAATAATTGAAGTTATAACGTCAGTATTTTTGCTGCCATAGGTATGACCAAATAGATTTTGTTACCAACTAATTTGTACTTTGAAAGTATTTAACGATGGATACTGCTTTCATCTTATAAGTAATGCTGAAAACCTAACATAATTTTAAAATTCGCTGGCTGACGAATTGTTTTTTCATAAAATTAGCAGCTCTGATAGTAAACGGGAAATTGTAAACATTTCGAATATAACTTTTTTACTAACCATTCAAAACACACCCTTCTTGGCGCATCAATTCATTTACCCGCTTTTCTTAAAAATAATAAAAGAATAATAAGTCGTTCTAAAAATGATAATTTATGTTTTTTTTCTTGTTTAGGAGTTTTGTCGAGGTGCAAATCCTTGCAAATATGAGCTGGCTGCAAAAATTTTTTTCGAATACTGCACATCAGAACATTTTGGGGGCGTTGTGTTGTTAAATCATGGGCAGACAAATCTTATTAATTTTCCTTTTCTCTTTTAGTCCGAATACAAAAAATACCAGTGTAATTTTTGCACAGTTAGTGCGGTTCTTTGTTTTATTTTGACCTACAAGGTTGACACCAAAATAAGCTTCATGCTCTTTTTTTAATAGAATCTAGGACATACTGTATAAAAAACAAAAATTAAAAAATTTTTTGATTAACTAAACTGTTTGCCACTTTCAAAAATTAGAAAAAGATAAACCATCAATTGTGTTACAAACTGGAGCCAATTAAGCAAAACCAATGCTATTTTTTAAGATCAGCGACCCTGGTTTATTCTAAAAACAATTCTCAAAAAAATTTTTGTCGGCCAGTGTAACAAGAGTTTTTTTGATAACACATATC
Organism: Diplosoma virens; assembly: GCA_963680785.1. Lineage (NCBI taxonomy): Eukaryota > Metazoa > Chordata > Ascidiacea > Aplousobranchia > Didemnidae > Diplosoma > Diplosoma virens. Next base: position 8,998,964 of record OY796885.1, on the reverse strand, counting down.
AAAATTGGACGGAACAAATGAGATTGCTAGTAGATTTATTAAAAATTTCCCAGTTTTTTAGGATTTCTTATCAAAATTTAGGTATATTGTAACTGCCCTCTGAACAAACCAATTTAAAAATCTATCTGTTGAGAGCCTCCAAAAAAACGACAAAAAAAACACTTTTGGATTGAAAACCTACTTTCAAGAAACGCAAACTTTACCTTAAAACTTAATAAAGACAAAAAATTCATCATTTTTGGAAGCCTCTATTTAGGCTGTAAAATTTTTTTTCGTTTTCATTTAGTTTTTTGGCCTTGCTCTAGTTTTTTGGAGGGCAGGAGGCTTGGTTAAGCTTTCGGCACTGCCATCGGCACTGCCAAGACTTATGCCTGGGTGCTTTTTGCCGGAAACTAAAGTATTACAAATACATTTATTTTCTTGTTTAACTACTAAACCTCAGCTTTTATTAAAGTAATTTTTGCTCCTTTTAGAAATAAATGCTTAAAAAAGCATCGTATATTATCTTGTGCTATTACTTTTCACTTAAAACAGCAGTACATAACAAATAACGAATAAGCTAACTACTGTTTGTATCTACTCTATATCTTTCTTCCAACAACTAACTATGAAATAAGTTTCTTAAAAAAATTTATCGCGTAGAAGGCAATTGACAAGCATGAGCAATTAAACAAGCTTTTTTGACAGACACGAAAAACGGATGTGACAAGTTATGAAGTTAACTGTTTTGTTTGCTTCGTGTGCAAAGGCGGCTAAGTTTGTAAATTTCTTATCCAAGAAAAAGTGACCGAAGTGTTATGTTGGAAAGGCTTTGCTTCCAGTTTCGGTGATTATTCCAATACTGTGACGAGGTATTATCAGATAGCATAAATCACATGAAAATATTATCAGTAATTTTCTAATCATCATGTAAAACCACATTTTTTTTGATACTCATTTCATAAGTCAAATTGTGAGGTAAGTTCAAAGTACCCCTTTTTGTTACACTCTTCAGGAATAGGTGGTGTTGTTACAACAATGGTCGGATTTTATATCAATGTTTCAAATTTGATTAATCTTCTTTGTGGTACAGAATTTTAATATTGCTTTTAACAAAGTCGATTTCTTTGTAGCCAAAAGCTGTTCGTGACGGTCTTCTCACTAGCTATCGCGTCAAAATAGGACGAGCCCGAGAAAATTAAAGTATTAATGATCTCAATAGTTAGGAGAAAAATGCTGTACACTGTAGTCTCAAAAAGGGAAAAGGTACAATTGTACAACCTTTAATGCAGGGATGTAAAACTCGCGGCCCACGGGCCGCATACGGCCTTCGGAGCCCTCCGATCCGGTCCTCGAGCATCCATCAATAATTGTCATATTTTGTAAGGTTTTTCAATTTTTCAATATCATTACCAATAATTGTCATAATGAAATGCAAAAAATTGGCATGTAAATGTCATTTAATATTAAAAAAATAACAACACCTCGTCTGGCTCATAAATTACGTCGCAATATACAGTATGTCGCAAACTACACCTAACTAAAAAATATGCTATAAAAAAAGATCGAAACTTTCATGCGGCTCTTGGCACAATTCCCAACATGCAATGTGGCCCCCGGAAGCCCGCGAGTTTTACACCCCTGCTCCAAGAAGAAACACAGTTGCTTACAACGTTGGCTACTTGAAAAGTTTTAACGTGTAAACAAATTACTTTTGTCCACATAAAACCGGATGTCTGGTTTTAATAAAAGCTGCCTCAAGTAAACAAAGATGGAACGAGTTAAATGCTGCAGAAAAAATTTTAAAACGTTTTTCATCATAATTTGCAGCACAATGCTCGTTCTCGAGCAGGTTTTGTCCTATGGCAGAGTCACAATTTGGATTGTTACGTTTTTGTTTGCAGGATCTACCGGGTTGCGATCGTGTCGGGCGCTTCGCTTGCTGCTGCAGCCATTTAGAAACATGCTCCTTGATTCTATCTCGCAGTCTCGATAGTTTCAGTTGATGTTAAGTTTTTGTATTCTTTCAGTGAAGGTCATCTTTCACCTTCGCTGAAAGAGTACAAAAACTTAACGTCAATCCTAATAAATGTTTTCTTAGCTTATATGATATATGCAGTTTATTTACCAATGTTCCTTTAGCTTAGCTGAAACGATTGAAATTTGCAGTCAAGGTCTCTACAATGGTAATCTTCATGAGCCAATCATTCCAAAACACGTTTTTACTGATTTAATGAAAATTGCAATATCTTCCGTTGAATTTAGTTTTAATAATTGTATGTGCAGGCAAATAGACGGAGTCGCTATGGGCAGTCCGCTTGGTCCGACTTTGGCAAATATTTTTGTTGAATTTTACGAATCGAAACTTTTCGACAAAATTTCCAAACTTCAAATCTATTACCGTTACGTCGACGACACATTTGCTCTCTTCCAAGATGAAGTGGATTCTAAACATTTTTAACTAATTTGAATTCTTTGCATACCTCGCTCAAATTTACAAGTGAAAAAGAAGTTAACCAATCAATACCGTTTTTAGATGTATTGGTCACCAAATCAACCAACAATTTTACTACATCTGTTTACAGAAAAGCTACATTTACTGGTGAATATATTAAATGGAACTCGTTTGATCCCAAGACACGCAAAAGTAACGTGATCGCAACTCCAACACACCGCGCATTCAAAATCTGCTCAAAACTAGACACTATTCGATCTTTATTTCTTAAAAACGGTTACCCAGAGTCGGTGATCAATGCAAGAATTTCAAAGAAAATCCTGCAGTTTCAAAAACCTCTCATAGAAGGTTCTCAACGATGCCCCGTTTACTTAAAGTTACCGTGGATTGGTGAAACTTCTGTTATATTTGAAAAGAAAATTAAGAGTAACATTCTAAACTGTTTTTCAACAGTTCAACCGCGAGTTATTTTCTCCACCAAACAAATTCTTCCTGCAATTCACAAAGACGTTTTACCTGCTTCTCAACAAAGCATGGTCGTATACCAATACGTGTGCCGCTGCAAATGCCGGTACGTGGGCAGAACTTCTCAACATCTGCAGGACAGAATCCGCCAACATGTCCCAAAAACTATCCGCAACAAAACTAATCAAGAAAGAATTCAGCCAACGCGAAAAAGTAAAATAAACTCTTCCACACCTAATTGTGATTCGGCCATTGGCACTCATTTTCTGAAACATTCAAATTGTGTCCTTCACTACATTGATGATCAATTTTCAATTCTATCCAAAGCCAGATCTGAATTTCATCTTTCTGCATTAGAATCCATCCACATAACCTCAAGCAAACCTGCATTGAGCTGTCAAAAAGAGTTTGTTTACAGGCTTAAATTATCAACATAATTATTATCTATATTGGTTTTAATTTTATTATTTTTCAGACTTCAAATTACAACTATTATTTTGCCAAGTTAAACATCCAAACTCCGTCCAATAAAAATTGTTCCATTTCTAACTCGACGAAACGACAATTCTTACTTTTCAACCGCTTGGTGACTGGTACTTCTAAATCAACTGCGCTTTTGTATAACTTTTTACTGGGCGAAACGACAATATCTTATACAATAAAATTTTGAATTTTCAGTTCTTTACTCATTGTAGCAATTTCTCCTGATGAGAGCTACACGAAAACGTTAGAGTTTTCCTAAACAGCCTTTTTCAAGGCTACTCCCTCTTTTATCAAAGAGTTTTGTCTATATAGATGACGACATCTTTAGCAACATTTCAGGCAATTTTAGAATGTTCTTAATATGCTTTACTTCTTCGTTTAGTTTATATTACGTTATGGCGCTAATTCACTTGTTGTTGAACCGGTTGCATCATCATCATCATCATCATCATCATCATCATCAATCCAATTTTAATCCGGTTTAATCTCCAGTGACTGACGGTATGAAACGGTATAGCATAATATGAGGTGGTATAGGTATATGGTATAGGTAATATAATAGTAATAGTAATAATATGATATATAATATAAAATATTAATAATATGAGATGGTATAGGTATATGGTATAAGTAACTGTATTGGTAAGTAATACCATTGCTAACGTCAGCGCTAAATCACAGTTTTAGCGCAGATGAAATGTTCTAGCGGCAATTGTCATCGCCTTCATTCTTGAAAAGCACCAAATCATGATGATTGTCACCCGGTAAATATTTCACGACGATAAACATTGACGATCTCCATGATATGTATTCTCACAACATGAGAATAATTGACTTTGTTCAACAATCTCACTTTTTTAATAAATCTCAAAAAACAATAAAAACTTAAATTATTAAATTGATTAATTTATTTTGCTAGCTTATTAAAAAGAAAAGCTTGTCCTTCAAAAAAATTTTGGCTTTAAATTTGTTTTGATAATAGGAAGTCTTTGAACTAATGCAGAAGAACTTGACCGACTTTTATGGTTTGAAAATATTGTGTTGTTTAGTGAGTTTGCTTCAAAAATGTTTGGTAGTCATTTCATCTATTACTTTGTATGCTGTGTATAGATTTTTTTTAATATCAATACAATTGGTAAAAAATACAAAAACAGTAAAGTAACCCTCTTGCTGAATGTTAGTTTCTTCAACTGATACTGTACACAAAGCGCAAGTCTGTGTGTTTATCAAAATGCTCGCAAACTAAAACTTTTACAAGGCGCCGCTTTCTATTTAATAGTTAACATTCAATGAATCGCCCAAAGACGAAATCAATTTCAACAACTCTTTAAATTTGGCACAAAGTTGTTGTCATCCCTTCTCCACGATTATCTTGAAAGAGTCACTTTTTAATATCTTAAAAAAGCCAATCTAGATTCCCACACTTGAACGGCTTTTGCTGTTTGGAAAAACTTCTTCCACAAACTAATGGCTTGGTATTGTGTTGGCATTTGGCTACAGTTAAAGAGGTAATTAGTGTCATTTGTGTGCGTGTCAAGCATAGCGGGAATTGTGGTGTCAGGGTTTACTGTTAGTAGGTAACTTTACAAGAATGGTGATTCGTTAGCTTTTAGCCGTATCGGGTTTTGTATACATGCGACGTAGTAATGTTTGTTCCAATGAATGAATGTCATGGATTATGGTTTTAGTAAATTTTTTTAGATAAGGTATTGTGAGGTGATACTTAATTGTATTGCCTAGATCTGATATATTTCTGTTAGTGTGCTCATTGTTGCGCAAGATTGTAACTTTTGTGTTTTTTTTGGTGGATCTGCATGAATGTGCATTGAGATGATGCAAATGATGTCCTTGAGTGAGTTCTTAAAGTTGATTAGCATGAAGTTTGAGATGGGTTCCCATTGGAAAGGCATTGGTTTCATTGTGTGGGTGTTGAGAGTTTCCGCCTTGTGGGCAGCCAGTAGCAATACGTTAAGCAGTGTTTTAAATGGTTTGCTGTTTTATATGACAGACTCCATATAGTGCTTACATATTCCAAAATGGGGCGAGTGATAGCTTTAAATGTAAAGATGATTAGTTTTTACTATATAAAGTTGACATAAACAAAAAGAAGGGTGGTATTCCTTTCTTTCCCCGCCCCACAGGAATAGAGGGCGTATTAAAACAATCAACTCCTTAAAGCTTTTTAAACATTGTATGGAGCGTGCAGCTGCGGTAAATTTTCTGTTCTGACAATCTCTTTTTCTGCTTTGACATTGCCGGACTTTCCTCCTCCGGATTCCTCTTCTTGGCAATTTTTATTTTTTCCCGATCTTTCTATAGTCTACCTTTGTTCCTTTTGAGTTTGTGACGCGACTCGAACCCGGACTTAAAATTTACTGCTTTATACAATCAACGCTACATCGCGCATCATCACGCTATGACTGCTCAGCGAGTTTAAAGCTGAACTGGAAACAAAGTGAAAAATAAATAAGTTTTTTGATATGCACTTTATTTTAATTTAATATTGTTGAATCATTCAATCTAAGATGATGGTTACAGAATTTATATTTGGCCTTGTGTGTGCTTTTGTTATAATCATTAAATAATTATTTTATCGATAATATATAAATTTTTAATTTTATCCGTGTCAAAAGATCGTATTTATTCGGTTCATTTGACTTCCTTCTTTCATCCTTGTGTGTAATCCTGGCACTTTACATTCAATCATTTTACCTCTGGGTCACCAAAGTGACATTTCAGAAAAGCGAAATTGGAAGCCAATTCTACGCATTCAACACAGCTACCGTTGACAACTACCAGTTGTTTTTATTTGATGAAGTCGAAGACAAAACTCATTCATCGAAAATTCGTTCAAGTCGCAAAACTTATTCTTTCTTTGTATTTTTTATTCCTACTTTTTAACTTGAAGTAGCTTGTAAGATTCTGCCAAAACCCCCACAACTCACAAAACCATCATATCCAGTTTGAATAAAGATATTGCATGAAGAGAAAGAAGATCTGATCTGTAGAGCGGATTGGAAGCAAATTAAAACAATAAAGATGATCACAAATAATTGGAAACACCATGAAATCTGATAAATTATCGGTGTTTGCTCGGATTCGAAGTTTTTAATCGAATAAGCGCGCCCATTTGCCTGTAACAACAAAATTCAATTTTGTGACCTCCTTTGAATAGATCAATGTTGTTTCAAGATTTTGTAAAGTTTATTTTCAATTCGAAATTGACACAATTCACGCATTTCTTTTATTTAATCCAGAATACTTCAAGTGTTTACCAAAATAATTACAATAAATACAATATCAATTGACAATCAATTGACTAAAATGTGGAAGATACAAAGATGTTGAGAGCAAAGTGGCGTCCAAAAACCACAGCAAAAAAAATTAATAACAGCTTTAAAAACTTTCTGCTCAGAGAATTTACTGCTTCCTACTATTGTCTTAACCGAAAATGCACAATCTTTTTACTGTTGCCAGACCCATTGGAAAATTAGTTTTAACTTAAGGCCACCAGCGAATCTCGTTACATTAGAAAATTAGATCAAGACCAAAAACAAGGTTTTATTTGTAATCGAAACATGAACGTAGCTTTCGATCACAAGTAAAGACCTTTTTTTGGTAGAAAAAAATTTCCATTTTGTTTGAGCAAGTAAATATGCCGCAAGAAGGCTATGTCACTTTTGGAAATATTGCAGTTCAGCTAAAAGAGCCACCATAAAAACGTTTGCCAGCCATTGCCCAAGTATAGGGGTGGCCAAAGTTTTTCAAGCATGAGCCGTTTAGCAAACCAGTAATGTTCGTGAGCCTTATGTATTGAAAATATCAAAAAAAAAACTTAAAAACAATCAGTAAATTTAATCAGATGCTACAAATATTTGTCAAACAGACGACTTGTGCGCTTCCATGCTATCTGTAAATTGTTTAAAATCTGGGTTGTAAGTTGTTACAGCAATCCGAACTAGTTCTGTTAAGTAGTCGTTAGTGTTATGCTTCCACGATATTTAGATTTTATATAACTCATTATTAGTGAAAGGTTCACAATTGTACGTCGTACTAAACATCGAAAATAGTCGTGTGCAAATTTTCTTAAGCTAGGGATATTTATTTTCTGGCACTTGTTTCCAGAAGTCAATATTCGAATGGCTTTTATAGGACATTTTCATTATTAAATCTGCTTTCAGTTCTAAGAGTTCAATTTTAGCAGCTGATGAGTTGGTGGCAAAAATGTCGGGGATTGGAAACCCATCACTGATTACGTCAACATGGAAGGGATCCGCCAAAAAGGCAAACATGGTTTCAAAGCATTCGAATTTTCAAATCTAGCTTGGAAAAAATTCAGCAGATTTTGCAATTTATTCTTATATTCTTTGAATTTTTCATCTTTTCATCCATTTTCAGGAAGCTCAGTAATTCTTTTACTGAGATGAGAAAAATGGCAGAATTTTTTTGATATTATATCGTTTTGAAAACGTTCGATTTTGCTTTGGAAACTAAAAATCGTCTGAGAAAGGTCTGTGATCATATTATTTTTTCCCTGGTGGGCCAAGTTCAGTGTTTGCAAATGCTTCATTACATCGATAAAAAACATCAAATCTTGCTACCATTCATCATTCTCCGACTGCGGAAAATGCTTTTTTTCTAGAAGAAAGTCCTGAATTTGTTTCAACAAGTTAACAAATCTATGCAAAATGATGCTGGTTGAGGGCCATCTTACAGAACAGTGCAAAAAGATATCTTTAGGTGCGTTCTCCAACACCATGTTTTCAACAAAATTTCTGAACTACCTGTGGGTTTTCCCATTTAAATGTAAATAGTGAGCTATATCAAGAACTGTCTTAATAACATTTTCATAATTGAAATGTTTGGCTACGAGATGTTTGCGGTAAATAATGCAATGAAATGGAAAAAAATTAGGAAACTTTGGGTCATTTTTAATTAGTGCAATTAGCCGAGACGTTTTCCCACCATTGCTGATGTGCCATCAGTTTTTTAAGAGAAACGACTTTATCAAGTGCATCTTTAATTTCAATGCCTCGAGTCGTTTCTTTCAATTCCACCATATCTAACGACTCTTCTTTCACGGTCATCCCAGAGGAAACATAACAAGCAAACATGGCTAATTGAAGATTGTTTTAAGTGTCGGTAGATTTGTCAAAATCCAGACTGAATGAATAGGAACTTAACAAGTCATTTTGCATTACTACAGCAATATCGGCACTAATCTAAGAAATACATTTTTCTGTAATATGTCGAGAACACGGCACCTGCAGTATCCGTTTCTCAAGTTTTTTGTTTTCAGGTTCTAACACGCCAACGACGTCAGCAACAATCTTCTTCGCAAATTCACCATCTGAATATGGTTGTTTTGCGCGAGCTATATTTCATGCCACTAAGAACATATAACTACGTCTTCTTCTTTACTGAATACTGTCACAAACGTTTGTTGATTTTGATGAGAAGACTTTTACTCGGCTAATTTAATTTTTCTTAATTAAGATTTAGGTGGATAATAACAAGAAAAGTTTTTGTGATTTTGTTTTTGCGATGGCGCTTCGCGTTACCATCTTCGTTCAGGCTAAGTAACTTTTTACAGATTAAACACAAAGACTTATCACCCCGCATAGTGATTGCCCAATCATCCTTCCATCCCATCTTAAAACTTCTGTTTTCTTTTTTTACTATTTTTCAGCATTATTTATCTTCTACAAAGTTAGCCTACTAGCTAATTTTTATTAATTCTTGCCCAAAGTGGCTAAATAAAATTGTACGTAGATAAAGTACTTGCAATTCTTGGCTTAAAATACCCTGTACACAATTATTACGTTTTATAAACTTACAAAAAAATCTACATTGCAGCTTCAAGTAAAAGTTAAGGCAATGCAAAAGCAATTTAATCCTATCTGTTACTAGACGGGCTATTCATTGTTTTCCTCAAATTACGTCATGCATCGTTTTTATTGTTCGTCGCGTGAACTGGCTCTCCGTTCTATTAACTTGTGAGTCATCAGATTGCAGAGTAAACGCCGGATATGAAAACGGCTTCTTGCTGCAATCCTATTTGTGCGAACTTTATTACTTCCGCAAAATTGCTTTGTATATTAATAAATATAAAAAAAAATATGCTTATAGAAAAACAGTTTTTTTTAAACAATTTGCTTCTAATGTTTTCCAATCAGAAAAACCAAAAGTCGAACCATCAAATTCAGCCAAGAAATGACGAAATGGCAAAAAAATTCATTTTTTTATGATTTTTTTAAGAGTTATGTTTGCAAAACACAAAAACTAAAATCAAGTTTTGAAAATAAACAAATTCCAAATTAGTAAATTTATTGGACTATGTGCCTAATTTTCGCAAATGTGCAATATTTACCAGTTGAGTTATTCGCCTTTATTCAGGACAGGCTTTCTAAAGCCCGTCTAGCAACTTTCGCGCACTTTAAGAACTAGTAACAGATAGGGTTAAATTTATTGCAAAAATTTAAAAGAGCCACAAACAAGAGTTGGCAAACTGCATGCGGCTCGCGCGCCACGGTTTGGCCAACGTGGCCCTAGTATTAGGTTAAATTTGCCATTAAATGAGTGGATAACTTTTGTGCACAGCCCAAGTTTGTTAACCATGAATCTAAATGACCATGAAACTTTACTAGAGATGACAACAACCAAAGCAGGCTTCCCCCTCTCATAAACCACGTTCCTCAGGGATCGATCTTGGCTCCCCTTCCTTTTTAATATCCATACGTACGATTTAACTTGCACAACTTCCAGAAGTCTGCCAATCCTAACAATTTGGAATCGTTACTTTTTTCAGCAGACCTTAGAAATGACTTAAAATAATGACATGACTACACATTCAGCGTATCTCCACACCTGGAGGATAAAGCTCACTGACACTACGACGGTGACGGAAGCCTTTTATTTTAATAACCGAGAGTTTAAACGTGAGCTAAAAGTTTACAACCATTGCTTGTAGAAAAAGCGGTATTGAACACAAGCAACGCCAAGGCCACGTGATTGTAACTTGGTGGCCCGATATCAAGTAGTTTCTCATTTTATCGTGAAAATAGTGAAAGCATGGGAGTAACTTTTACGTGAACGCTGATAGAAAGTAAGACTAAGAATGATATCGAATAAAAGCATATTGATATATTATTTACCAAACTTATTTGGTCTCAAGTTAAAACTCTAATTTAATTTTCAAATTTAAATGTATTATTTCCTATTGCATCTATTTTACTAAACGAAACCTTAGATCTAGTTTTTCTGTTCAACAGTTGCTAGTATCGAACTTGGAACAGTTTTATCAATTGCATGATATTAATCGTTTAAAAACATATTTTAAGAGTAAATCACATTATCGAAGGATTGGAAAGAATAAAAATTGGGAAAGCCGTATCAGCTATTGAAATCAATCAGAAAAAAATCAAAAAATAGTGCGCTAAAGTTGACTTGGTTTTTATTAAAAGCACAAGCTTTGCACCTGACGAAGTGCGGGGTAGCCCACGAAAACTTGTGCCTTTAATAAAAACCAAGTTAACTTTGGTGCTACGGCAATTGTTCGAACGACACTTGATCAAACGACACTTATTCGAAACGACACTTCATCAAACAACACTTGATCGAAACGACATGTGATCGAAACGACACTTGATCGAAATGACATTTAATTGAAACGACTCTTGATTGAAACGAGACTTGATCGAAACGACATTTAATCGAAATAACACTTGATCAAAATGACAGTTGATAAAAAAAAAATTAAGTTTTGCATGTTTTTACGATTAAACAATCTCTTTGTTACTGTAACTTTGACTCGTAAAAAGGAGAGGCCATCTGTAAGAAGACAATTTGTTTTTATTTTTTATAATTTTTTGTCCATATCAAGGTGAAGGTTTTTTGATAAGGTCCTGGGGATAGCATTTTTTTGGGAAAACCAAGTAGATTTCTTGTCATGATTATACTTTTGTTAGATGCCTGTTGCTGCCATTTTTTGCATTCTTTTTACATTGTAGTCAGTTATTTAGGGGGGGCATTTTGCCATGGTCTTACCCTTGCAGACCCCTTGCAGAAATCAGAGACAGATTCAAAGAGAAGGTTTATTTTTTTTAGAGATCATTATATTTTTGGGACAAGAAATCGACAAAATTGGGACAGATTTAAAGCTGTAAATTTTCTCTTTTATTATTCGATCAAGTGTTGTTTCAATCAAGTGTCGTTTTAATCAAATATCGTTTCGATCAAATATCGTTTCGATCAAATGTCGTTTCGATCAAATGTCGCTTTGATCAAAACCGTTTTGATCAAATGTCGTTTCTATCAAATGTTGTTTCGATTAACTGTCGTTTTGATTCACTGTCGTTTTGATCAGCTGTCATTTCAATCAACTGTCGGGTCACGGTCAACTTTAGTGCACAATTTTTTGTTTTTTTCTGATACATCACATTAGTTTACCTATAAAATGTTTACAGTAAACTTTTATCGATTCCGACTTCCTAAAGCTGTCAAGAAGTATTAATTGCAAAAAACGCTCTAAACCCATGCAATAAGTTATGTAAATTAAGATGTTAAATTAAAAATGATACAACCTTCATTTCAAGTGCGTGTTCCTGTCATTGCTGTGATGTTGTTCTGGAAAATTTTTTGCCAAATTTTAAAGCACTCTATTTTATAATTGAGCTAATAAGAATAATATAGTTTTCTTAAAAATGGACAAAGTTGCTCAAATTTAACAACTGTTTTTGTATATCTAATATTATCGGCAAATTTAAGTGCCTATAGAATACACATGATGAATAAGATTTTAACTCTTCTATCACAAAGAATTATATTTATCAGCTATTGTAGCATAGTAATATCTCGTTCTAAAAAAAGTGATTGCTGTGGACTTATAAAACATAAATAGACCTGCTGTGTGTGTGTGTGTGTGTGTGTGTGTGTGTGTGTGTGTGTGTGTGTGTGTGTGTGTGTGTGTGTAGTATCACTATTTTGTAAGCTATTTAATGTATATATTGTTTAAAAAAAACCTGAAAGCTTACTCCAAAATTATATTGTTTTAAAATTAAAATTAATTTTATACTAATAAGATATTATGACGATATACATCAGTTTGGCTAGATGTCAAAAAATGTTTAAACTCGCTGTAAAATTTTACCTGATTGCTATTCTTTTGTTTTGATGCACTGGAAACAACAAAATCTCCAGAAGTTTGTTGTGATACAGATGCAGATGAAAACGCTACTGAAAAAGAAGACTCTAATTTACCTAAAGAGATTTTTCTCAAACCACCGGATGATTCTTTTTTTTCAAAGACAAGTTTTCAAATAATCTGTGTGACCGGGTTTACAAAATGCTTTAAGTTCATCTCTAACGCTTTGAATAGACGAACGATCTTTAGGATTGGTTCTCCAGCACTCAGCAACAATACTTTCTAAGCGGCAACCCAAATGCGATCACATTTAGTATTTAAATTTGTTTTCACATTATCGATAAGCCTTAAATCTGGTTTTTGACCAGTTTCCTCAACAAGTTCACAGAACACAGAACATCGAAGATTCTTTCGAGGTTAAGAAATAAACCGGTGTCGTAGTTGTTGATATGACAGCAGCTTATGACACTCTCTGGCACCGTGCCTTACCTACAAGCTACTCTGACTGCTGTCATACAAGCACATGATCAGAATGATCATGAAGCTTGTACAAAAAGAAGTTTTGTCTTTACTACCTGTCACAGCAAACAAAAGCAAACTATAGCGTTCCTCAGGAATCGGTCTTGGCTGCGTCCTTTTCAACATCAACACGTACGACTCGCCGTCCACAATTTCCAGAAAGTTTTCTTATGCTGACGATTTAGCATTGTTGCACTCTTCTGGAAACTGGAAGAACCTGGAGGGGACTTTAAGTCAGATATGACTACACTTTCGGCGTTCTCTCGACATGGTGGTTTAAGCTTAGTCACACTAAGACAGTGATGGCTAACTTTCATTTAAATAACCGAGTGACCAAACTGGAGCTAAAAATCTACAATAGCAATAGACTTTTATTGTTCTGTTCAAGCCCTACTTATCTCGGGGTAAAAATGAAGAGATCATTCACGTTCCGTCAACATCCAGTGGCATTGCGCAAAAACTATCTTTGCGCGTCACATTGCTGTGGCAACTTGTAGGCTTAGGAAGAACGCTGGTGCCAAAACACTGCGCACAGCTGCTCTATCTCTGGTCTACTCAACATCTGAGTACTGCGCATCAGTCTGGTGTCGCAGCGCTCACACTCGCGTTATAGACAGTGTCCTGAATAACGCCTTGCACATAATGACTGCATGTCTGTGTCCCATTCTAACGGACCATTTACCCGTACTTTCAACCAGTTGAGCTTCGGCAACTAGGAGGGACACTCTCCTTGGCTTACCATCGATGCCTGGACTCCGAATAAATGTTGTATAATTTTTTAAGTGGGTCCTCAGTTGCTCGCCGTGAGAGACTAAGATCTAGACGCCCGTTTGTGCCAGTTGCGCCGAATCTTTTAAACAGCTTTGTCGGAATTGGCATCTGGCTTTTCTGTGGACAAACTACAGATGAAACACCGAGTACTGTCAAAGTACATTTACGCTCCTTGCTTTCATAGCCATAGCCAGTGCCAGGCTTGTTGTATTGAGCTTGCGCCGAACAGCTTGAATTAACCTCAATCGCCTGCGGACTGGTGTTGGACGGTTCTATTCGTGTTTTAATAAACGCGATAATTGAGTTTGCCAGTGGCACAACGTTTTGTTTCTTTGAAGTATGCCGTTGAATTAAAAGTAACCTAAATTTTATGAAAATATATGGAAAAATTATGAAGTGGTAGAATCAAAGTAATGGATGCTTGACTCAGAATCCAAAAATTTTCCACACTTCATTCACAATTTAATTTTATAAATCTATAATTAATTTTCTTTTTACTATAAAGTTTAGTGAAAGTTGGAAGGCACTTTTTTTGTAAACTGATCAACTTTTGTGAATTTTGTAAATATACTCTGGATAGTTTGAGACAGTGTTTTTCGTCTATCTGTAGAAAAAAGTTTTTCAAATAATCAATTTGATCTATGCCGGAATTAACTGTATTAAGAAATTTAGTCTCGTGGCAAACTATTCTTGAGCCGGAATAAATAAAAAATATATATAACTTTACTTCAGCGGAGGTATTTGGGTTATCTAGTTTAACTTGTCCTTTTGGATTCCCGAGTACAGTTTGTGACAAATTCACTCTCACAAATAAAACCATTTCTTGTCTTGCTGATAGCAAAAATTTTTAATGTTTGTTGTTAGAGCGAGTGGCTAAGGCCCCTAAGCAAAAAATAACGTAAAATGCCCTGCTTTTAGACAAAAGCTGAACATAATTTGCGTCAAATATTAGAAGAGTACTTCGTACATGGTACGTCAAAATCACGTATGTCTTGTATTTACATGGATCTGGCCATTTTGTATTTTCGGTCTTATTGTAATCTTGAAGTTAACCTATCAATCAATTAAGATTTATTTTTCGTTTAGTACAGATAATAACCTAAAGTGCAACTAAGTTTGAATCTTTAATAGCGAAGTTTTTAACAAAACTTAATTCTTTAACTGTTCTGTTTAAACAAGGTATTTTTTTTTTGGGCCTAAAAAATTTTTAATTTGAATTTGATATTTATAACTCTGTAAATTTTATCATAATTAAGTCAAGACGACAAAAAGAAAGGTTCTCTTCTAAAGTTTTTGGTAAAAATAAACAAGTTCATAAAATTACGAGCTATTTCTTTCCGGTTTTCTTAAACAAGGACAATTAAAAATCTATCTTGTCAGCACTTACTAAGGTTTTTTCAAATTACTTTTTTTTGCTTTTGTTGCTTGTGAAGGACAGTAGCTTACGCCTGGTCTTTTCCACCTTTTCCACGCACGTAATTTGTATTGAGGAACGAGCTTTTTGGGCAGATAGTTTATCAAACAAAGCTTATTTGTTTAATTCTTTTTAATTACTATCATATTAATAAAAAAAAGCAAGTTTATTTACAACGTGAGTGATTGCACGATTGTGTTTGACAACTATAAGATAATATTATAAAATTTTGTTTCAAAACGTATGCTAAAACCTAACTCCAATCAAACGGAAGAACGGACTACCTGAAATCTTGGTCAAAGCAGTGATGATTCTGTATGAGGGTTCAAAGACAAAAGTTAAAGTTGGATCTGAATTCTCAGAAAAATTTTCTGTAGCGGTTGGTGTACATTAAGGATCTCTTTTGTCACCTTTGTGGTGGATGCTGTGATAGAGAATGCAAGAGAAGGCTTAATGAAAGAGGTTTTGTACTCAGATGACTTGGTACTGATAAGTGAAACAATGGAGGATCTAAAGGAAAGGTTTCTAAAATTGAGAAGTGCATTGGTGAGCAAGGAATTGAAGGTGAATCTTGAAAAGACGAAGGTGATGGTGTGTAAATCAGAGGGAAAAGTCATACGAAGTAGAATGGACTCATGTGGAATATGTGGCAAAAGGGTGACAGTCAACTCAGTGTTATGCACAAAATGTGATCAATAAATTCTTGATTAGTTTTCTAAGTTGAAGAAAGTAACTCCAAGTGCGGCAAGATTTTTTATTTGTAATAAATGTGGGAATGCGACAAACGATGCAGGAGAAGAGCAAAAGGAGATAATGTGTAATGAAGTGGAAACTATAAAGGGATTTTGCTATCTTGGCAATAGCTTGAATGCTAGTGGAGAATGTGAAACTGCAGTAACTGCAAGAACAAGAGTGGGATGGAAGAAATTCAGAGAGTGTGACGAGATACTGTTTGAAAAAAGATTCTCCTTGCGGGTGAAAGGAAAGATATATAAGAGCTATGTAAGGTCAGCTATGTAATATGGAAGCGAAACGTGGTGCTCAAGAAAAAATGAAGTAGCCATTTTGAGAAGAACAGAAATATCTATAGTGAGGGCAATGTGCAGTGCAAAGTAATTGGACAAGAAGAATACAGAGAAGCTAATGAACATGTTGCGATTGAAAAAAGCAGCAGATAAGTTGGCAAAGGCGAAGGGTATGAAGTGGTACGGTCATGTTTTAAGACGACCTGAGAAGATGCTTTGATGAAGGCAATGGTAAATGAAGTGGATGGAAAACGTAAACAGGGTCGACCGAGGATGAAATGGAGGGAACAAGTTGAAGGAAGCATGAGAAAGATTGGTTTAAAGAAAGAAGATGCGGCAGATCAATGCAAGTGGAGAGAAGTTGTGAGAAGAGTTGCAGAAATAGTGGGATGCATCCGGACACTTCCACTTACTGATGATTAAACCGGATTAAAACTGGAGTGATGATGATAATGATTTGTCCTAAAGCAAATACAAGTCGATTGTTTTCTAAGCTTTGGAATAAAGTGTTTGAAGATCATAAAACTTCTATTGTACTGCACATTTTTTGTAATACTTGATAAAATTGCCATAAAAATTGCATGTAAAAAAAAAAGTTGCAATATAAAATTTTTAGAAACAGCGTAAAACATTGCACTAAACAAATTCTAAGTATTTACGAAGGTGTTAAAAAAAGTTTCAAAAGTTGCAAAAATTCTCCCTACTAATTACAAAAGTTCAGAAACAGCCTTGTCACTAGTAAACAACTGTTTGCAGTAAATTGAGTTTTTAACTATTTTTTTTAGTTTTGTTGTTGCTTATAAATTTATAAAATAAACCTGATCCAAATTTCTGCTTAGGCATTGTTACTTAGCACAAAAATCAGATGACTATTTTGTACTTTTGTAGCTTTTATTGTGGGTTTCTAATTGTGCCACTTAGCCTGAGTTAATCTTGTACAAAAATTATTTAAACATTACTGGTAACTAAAATTTTAAACATTATGTGTTATACTGTATAGTCTAGAATAACTTTGTCCTATCATAGGTGAATGAAATTCAGAACTTGATGCTAAAGGGTGAACAAAATCAAAAAATTTTAAAAACCACTGCCTTAAACTATGTAAAAAACATTTCAAATTTTAAGAAAAAATAATAGTGACTTTATGATATTTACAACCGACAACTACATTTACACTAACTACTCAGACCAGGGGTGGCCACTACTCAACTGTTAGGAGTCATTTCTTGGCACCCTATTCTCCAAAATCCAAATTTACTTGTGTTTTACTTCACTTTCAACAACCAATTAGTTGTTGGTTACTGGAAATATGGCTTTGAACTGGATTTATATCTGGAAGTAACTAAAAGAATAGCAAAGAAAGTCAATCAATAAATCATCTTGCGTCAATCGACCATTCTAAGTGGGTAAAAAATTCTTCTTCTTCTTCTTCTTCGAGTGGAGTAGATGTTTCCTTTTCCAGAAGACTCTTTAGATGTTAGGACTGGTATTGATCAACCGGGTCATTGTCTCCATATCAACTATTTTCAAACCAATTCCCTACTTGGATGATGGAAAATGGGGAAAGATGTTATTTTGTGGCCAACGGTTTGCTCCTCCGCGCCACACTCACAGGCTGCTGTGGGAGCCATACCCCATCTGTGTCCTGTCGAACGGAATAAACCAACGCCAGTAAGGAGGCAATTAAGCCTGACCCAAAATATTAATAGTCTGGGTAGATACATTCCCAGTGCTTTGGAGTTGACGTCGGGAATAAAAGTACGTACGCGAGAGGTATTGCCTTGCCATTTCGTATTCCATTTGGTTTCCGCCCAACATGCCGCATTGGTGTCCAACTTAAAAAATTCCTTTAAAAGTTCCAGTGCAGCAGGCACAAATACAGTAGGTGTCTCGATTTGAGCTGCGGATGTCTTCTACAAGGGGGGACAAGATCCTTTCTTTAAGTATGTGTTCAGGCCCTTGTGCTCGGCGTGCTAGAGATAGCATGGCTCGTTTGCGGCAAAGCTCAGTTGGAAGGATACCTGCTACAACAAATAAGTTATCTATTGGTGTAGGGGAGCAGGCATCCAGTCACCACGCGAAAAGCGCCATTGATAGGTTTGTTAATAATCCGAGTGTGGGCACTGTTGCACCAGATACCCGAGTAGTATCTGCAGCAGAGTGCACCAGGGCAAAAGTGGCTGTGTGCAATGTTGTGGCGCCAGAACCCCAAGCTGACCCCGCCAATCGCCTCCAAAACCCAACTCGTGTTGTTAATTTTTTGCGCTGTGGTTCATGGTGTCGGCGAAACGTAACGTAAGCGCCCAAGTTAATCTTCGGCGATAGAAAAAAAACTCGCTTTCGATTCTCGCAGCGGATTTTCTGTTGCAGATGTTTTTTGAGTTTTTGGGAAGCTCTTTGCTAAAATGGATGTGGCTTAGTCAAGGGTTGTCGGAAACGCATTAAGCAACAGAGAAGCCCTGGGGCAAATGAATAAAGTTATTAAATGGTGGAAGGGAGGATTTCTTGATTTAATGGTACAGAAACCAGGAACTTAACGTCGGCAAATTACTTTGCATAAACAAAGTCAAAGTAAAGGACGTCACAGTTCTCACCCCGTCATCATAATACCACGACTTGACGTCACCGAGGGGACCTTGACGCTTGATGACAGTAAGCACGTCGCCAGAACGGTAGGACAGCGACAACTTTTCCATGTACGAGTGCGTACAAGTGTTTGTGTTTGTAATTTTTCAGCAGCGATTTTCTCCGTGTGTCGGATTGGTGCTAGCGACAAGTTAGAACAACAGGAACGTCATAGCGCGGTTTAGCGTTTGACTTTTTCCTCGTAATCTGCTTTTGCCAAGAAAATTATATTTGTTAAAACAACTAACTAGACATCCGAGCGTTATGGGCAGTGTACCCAAGCATTCGAAACATTGTTGAAAAGACCAACTTGATCAATCTGATCGCTGAAAACTTCTGCTCCGTCATTTTATGGCTTTATTTTTCATAGATAATTTGTTTGATGAAAATATGTGCTAATTATCCTTACAAATTCTACCTGCACTTTACTTTCTGTATAAAATAAACAAATGTGATATTGTTGCGAAACCGATGGTTTGCTCTATTACGCTAACCAAAGGAAGTTTTTCAAAAAAATTAGCCAGATATGGTTGCATTCATAGTTCCTTCTCTTTCTTCAGCCACTTTACACTGCCAATCTCACAATACAATCTATTTTTTTATTTTATCTCTATATTTATCCTCCTGACTCGCAGGAAAGCGACGGAGGTGCTAATACATAGGTTAGGCAATTACCCAGACCTGCTTCCGAAACAGCCAAAATTTTGCTGTCAGCTTGTAATTTAGTAGAGATATGACTGTAATTTAGAACTGCAGGGTCGGCAGCGTGGTTGAGTGGTTAAAGCACCGGGCTCATGACCAACACGGTCTCGGTTCGAAACCCACTCGCGCCATTCTGTTGTGTCCTTAGAAAAGACACTTTAGGGGATATTCCCCTGCTTGGTGGTTCTGGCAAGCAGTTCTAAATTATAGTCATATCTCTATTAAATTACAAGCGGACAGCAATATCTTGGTATCTCCGAAAGCAGGTCGAGGTAATTGCCTACCCTATGTATTAGCGCCTCCGTCGCTTTCCTGCGAGTCAGGAGGATAAATATAGAGATAAAATATAAAAAAAAATATAAATATAACACTGCTTGCCAAGATCACCAAGTAAGGAAAAGTGCCGTAAAGTGTCTTTCCCAAGGACACAACAAAATGGTGCGATTGGGTTTTGAACCGAAACCATGTTGACCTTAAGCACGGCGCTTTAACCAGTCGACCACGCTGCTGCCGACATCTAATGAACACTTTTCTAACTTGTCCGTACGGTTTTGTCAATTTGCTGCAACACTGCATCTATACCATCATCTGATGAAATATCTTCTACTGAATTCAAGTTAACTGGTTCTGACCTAATTTTAATCCTGTTTAATGTGCAATGTTTTCTGTTCAAGGCCGGGATTTAAACATCTAGTGTCCGCTTACAAATTTAACGCGCACACTTACAAAAGTGCATGGATTAAAATAAAACAACAAAGATTTGTAATTTGAAACCATTTGAGTATAATTTACCCTTGAATCGAGAGAGCGAATCTTTTTATTCAGTTTTGTTTCGAAAAAATGAAACAATTGGAAATACTATAAACAAATCATAAAATTCCGCACAATCATCTTTCGTTCTTCTAAAACAGGAAGCACGCGACAAACTTTTGAATGGATGGGGGAGGATCCAAAGCAACACAAATTGATTCCTTAAACACTTCGTTCACTTCTTTTTGTGAAAAAGCGGAACACACGAGATATTTTGCGGCACCGATTTGTTTCGCCAAACGCACGCCATCATTGTAAGAAACAGGTACTTGTTTGTTCTTCTTCAATTTTGCAGCTATTAATCTGTTTCCTCTGAGATCAGATTTCGTTCCAACTAAAATCACGGGAATGTTTGGACTGTGATTTGAGATTTCTGAGATCCACTTGGGTTTTAAGTCTTTAAAGGAGTTTGGTAAATCAATTGAATAACAAACAAGAAAAACGTCTGCTAAATGGTAAAAACTAGCTCGCATTCTGTCAAGTTCATCACCAGATGTATCCCACACTTTTAAGTTGATTTTTTTTTCATCAATCGTAACATTTTTGGAATATTCTTCATAGGATGTTGAAAGAGGATTTTCGGTAAATTTACCGGTTACGTAGCGCAATATCATAGAGGTTTTTCCCACGCCTGGACTCCCGAGAACTACGCACGTGATCTGCTGAAAATATAAATAAGAAAAGAGAAAAATAACTTATAAGTTTTGTCATTAAATTTTGAAGGATATTTTGTTTTATTTCTAAAAAAACTGATAATAAAGTCAATTGAAATCCATAAGCACTAAACTATAAAATGTAAAGATAAATTAAACTATTAAAATAAAAACTTGGTAATTGTATACTCCAAAATTTCTCAAACTTTTTCATTCACGAAACTTCTAGTTTTATCATTTAGATCACGAAACACTAAGTCAAAAAATATCTAATCACAACTTTGTCAAAAATATAAACGGACTTGTATTGTAAACGTCAAAAAACTAAGGCTGCTTAAAGTTAGTGTGAAAACGGAGCGTAACATTTAAAATAAGAATGTAAATTTTTTAAAAAATATGTAAAGGTTATGCAAGCTCATTATGACGTACTTGCAAATTAGGGTTACCTTATTTTTAAATTGGAGAATCCGGGCACTCTTTAAAAGAAAAAAATCGTTCCAAAGTAGTGATCTCTAAAAAAAGATCTTCAGTTTGAATTTGTCCCTGACTTTTCGATTTTTGTCCCAAAAAATTAGTGATCTCTAAAAAAAAGTCTTCACTTTAAATTGAAAATTCCGGGACATAGTGGTTAACCTAGAGGAACACTAGGACAAGGCCTCAAAATTGGGAAAGTCCCGGCTAAATCGGGACGTATGGTAAGCCTATGCAAGCCGTCGTGTTCATAGTTTAGCGGAACACTTTAAGTCAGGGTTTCCAACCTGTGGTACGCGGAAGGTTTTCAAGTGGTACGCGAAATGTTTTCCAAAAATGCAAAAAGTATTTGTTTTCACAAAATTCCCACACAAATTCTTTTGCTTCTCAACTGTAATACGTTACATGTAAATATGTAAGCTAAACATTTGTCTAATGTAGCATACTGTTACGTTGGCTAGCTAGCTTGCTTGGGGCCTTTTTTCTTTCTGTGGCGTATCTGCAGCAGCAAGCTGCAACACGATTGAATATTGCAGCTAGCGTAATAGAAATGGTGAGGTAAATATATGGATCAACCTAACCGGTGAAAAAAAGTTGACTGAGTTAGCTACATAGACTCAGGAACGCATACACACACATTCTATTGACTGAGTAGGTACAGTGCTGGACTAATTAACATACTTTATTATTGTTAGCGATATTTAATATATTAAAAAACAACATTTGGTTTTATTTCCGATTATTAATTTATAGTGTTAAATCAAGATGCCCAACGACAGTATAGGGATTAATATATTGATTTTCTGTGAAGAATAAGGGAGAATCTGTGCCACAGTATGTGGTATGTATGAAGATATTATCAAATGCATCAATAAAGCCAAGTGCGCCATCTCCAAACTAATCATCCAAACAAAAAGGACCGCGATCCTAATTATTTTAAGCGACTTGGAGAAAATACGAAAAAACAACGACTAGACAAGACGGGGAAGCAATATCAATAGTCTGTGTGGATTGTGATAGCCTCTTATGAAATAGCACTTATTGTGACAAAGAACAAAAAGCCTCACACAATAGCTGAAGAACTCATCATGCTTGCAGCGAAAGTGCTGGTGAAACATGTCATCGGCGATGAAGCAGTGTCAAATTTGAACAGTGTTTTGTTGTCAAATAATACGTTACAGCGGCGTATTATAGAAATGTCTACTGATATCAATGAACAAGTCAATACGGAAGTACAGGGCTGGATTTGCCATACAACTGGACGAAACAACGGACGTGTCGAATTGCGCACAGCTTCTAGTATTTGTACGTTAATGCTACTAAGGATTCCATTCGAAGTGAATTACTGTTGAGCAATGAAATGAGAACTACAACAAAAGGAGAAGACGTGTTCGAGCTTGTTGATAACTTTTTCAAAGAAAATGATCTCCAATTGAGCAAGCTAGTAGGTTGCGCAAGTGACGGCGCTCCTGCTATGCTTGGCAAAAAATCTGGGTTCCAAGCTCGTGTGAAAGCAGTGTCTCCATCTATCTTTCCGTTCACTGCTTCATACACCGATTCGGTCTCGCTTCCAAACTTTTACCTCCCAATCTGAAGCAAGCTTGAACCTGATTGTTAAGATGGTAAACTACATTAAGACATCTGCCTTAAATAGTCGTCTCTCAAGGTCATCTGTGAGGTTATCGGATCAGAATACACGTCATTGCTGTTTCATACGGAATGAGGTGGCTATCCCAAGGGAATACAGCTATGCGTCTTTTTGTGTTGAGAAAAAAGCTGCTTCAGTTCTTCCAAACCAAAGATCACGAATTTCAGAAGATTCTTGAAGACGAAAACTTCATTCTTCATCTTGCCTAACTGTCAGATATTTTTGGAGTCAGGAATTACTTCAATTGTTATCTTCAGGGGCCTGCGAGCAAAGATTTGTGGATAAAAAACAGTGAGAACAGACAGTTTGGAATTTTTGAGAATGTGGCGTCACTTGGAGGGGAGTCACTTCAAGAAATCACCAAACACCTTCTGTTGAAAGATGAAATCAAGCAGTACTTTTTCAATGATGGTGATGCACAAGCATGCACTTACATTCGGAATCCATTCACTGCTAAGCCTGATGATCTTCCAGTGGGAACTGGTGAACAAAAAGAACTCATTAATTTGCAATCCGATGAAGGTGCTCAGGAGAAGTTTAAAGATTATACATAGGCCAACTTCTGGTTAAATGTAAGTGCTTCCTATCCGGCACTAGCAAAAAATGAAATTCCTCAGCTTCTCATATTTCCAACGACATGGGAATGCGTTTTCTACTTTTCTTAAAATTAAGTCGAAAACAAGAAATCGCTCGTAAACCCAGAACATGATTTCCGATGTTCTATAGGCAAAATATCTTCCACGGTTTGCAAAACTAGTCGGAGAAAAGCAAACGCAGCCATCGCATTAACCTACAAGTATTTATTGGTCGATAAGTTATTTTGCTTGTTTATGTTTATGTACGTGTACAAATAAGTTAAATTTACTTTTATATATTTTTTAATTGCGTATTTATTTACTTGCATTATATTTGTATGTTATTGTGTCTGTTAACCTTTTAGCACAGTTCTTTTATGCCTTTATGGTCAAAAACTATTCATCAAAGGTAGGTGGTACGCAGCTACAGAATAAGTCCATAAGTGGTACACAGCAAGAAAAAGATTGGGAACCCCTGCTTTAAGTAAGCTGCGGAGCGCAAGTGTCCCGCTGAACACAATCTGAGAAACGCTTGGTAGCCTTTGTGTTGCGTATCATTAGGCCGTGAAGAAACAATTTGACAAAAACCACTACTGCTTTTAAACTAATGCTATTACACTTTATTCTTTTTATAAATTTACAGTGCATTTTAATTTTCAAAGGATTTCACAATTTCTTAGCTTTTTTATTTTAGCTTTTACAGAAAATGTAACTGTTGATATGGGGTGAAAAGCTTATTTAATCTTAGCTTACCATATTCTTTATTTTTAAATTTTCTACATGGCATTTTCACCAACACATGCAGCAGATTAGTACAGTTCAAAAGCCAAACTTACCTTCCCGGCGCTAACTAACTGGTTTGGAACAGATTTTGACTTAAAATCATCTTTTGAGAGTTCTTTGGTTTTCTCAATAGCTGCATTCAAACTACTGGTTTTTCCATCAATTTCGTTTTTCTTGAATTGAATATTCTTAAAAGTTTTAATAAAATTCATTGACACAATACCAAGTGAAAATACTTGAACTATTTGATAATATTTTTTGTAATCTTATCAAATCTAATCGCAAAACAATTAATCACTTCAAAATTTAGAAGCAAATATTGATGCCGAAATTCAGGAAGACGTAAAAGTAAAAATTAATTTTTAAATACAAAATTTTAAGTAGAAGAAAAAAACTTGCATCTTTTGCATACTAAAAGCTTTACTAAAAAAGAAAATTTTTAAAAACTATAAAAAAAAAATTTAAATTTATTTAAAGTAGTACTTAACAATAGCAAAAACACGGGAATAAAAACAAGGTTAATTTATTTAATAAGGTTAATTTAATTAAAACGTACTGATTTTCATACAGTGTTAAAGTAGTACTTATATAGAACAACTTCTTAGCGTTTGTAATTGAAAGATTTTATAGGGAGCGTATCGCCTTCCGCCCACTCAGTAATATTGTGAGGCTCATGTACATATTTGGTTTTTTAGCAGATTTGTTTTGCAAAATTATTTCTTACGCAATATAATCTTTTGTAAAAAATTTAATGGGAAAGCTGTGAAAAATAATATGGATCGAATTGGTTGAAGTAAAAATCAAATAAAAATTAAAAATTACATTTTAAAGTAAGGTGTAAACTTTTAATGCTTTCTGCGATTTTGATGTGTCGGTAATAAACATAGCTTTTATAATTTTCATACTCAAAGATCTTTAATAAGATTAAAGATCTTTCGAACATAACTATCATTACACCATCTGCTCATACCAGTGATCGCCTTACAAAAGGGGGGCGGTGCAAAAAATTTGGGGGCCGCTTTTTAGTGAGAGAAGTTTATTTTTGTCTCAAACTAAAGTGATCTCTAAAAAAAAGTTATCACTTTCAATATATGTCCAAAATCTCCACTTTCATCACAAAATCGTGATGTTCTTTTAAAAAAAAGATCATCGCTTTCAATCGAGTACATAATCCTTACTTTCATCCAAACGTTAAGGTGTGGACAGAGGGCCACCGTCATAGCCTCCAATGAAAAATATAACAATATTTTGCTTAGGGGCCCACTTTATGAAGTTTTTTAGGATGGAGCCCTCCGTTTGCTCCGTACTAAAGCCATCACTGCTCATAGCCAAACCAGACCAAAAAATTGGGGGCGGGGATTGTAAATTTTTTCCTAAATTTTTTTCGACAATTACCCCAATCAGGATTTTGCATTATTCCACGGATATACCCATATTTCACTCAAGTTTAATATAAAGACCTCTTGTTGCGCCTAAATAGTTACTCCCTTTCCGTTTTTCTCTTTTCGGTTTATCCGATGCGCTTCACTGGCTGCGGCGTGGTCGTTTGCTTCGATGGCGGTTTCCATTCATTCAGTTGGAAATCGTCGTCGTGACAGATAGACGTGTCGTCGCCAGCGATAGTGTGTCGGAAGGTTATTCGTGGTATCGTAAAGCAAAAAGTGAGTAGTTGATGTTTGAATGTTTTTATACCGTATATTTATTTCTGTCCATTTGTAGAAAGTGGACTAACGATTTAAATCGTCGATACGATCCCGCCGTGGCCGGCAATAATAAAATATTATATAAGCCTGAACACCTAGGTCTTGTTCAGTGTATAGTAATTTTCTTTTCGGATCAGTTGACGCATTTAATCCAAGTCAACTTTAATAGTTTGCAGTGGGTCGTTTTAGGTCAGACGCTTACTGGTGTAGAGCCAAACGAAGGTGCGCTGCGGCTTCTACACCTCTTTTTTTGATCTTTACTTGTTTTTTGGTTGGAAATGGAGCAAACATTTTTGGTTTCACCCAAATAAACTTTTCAAAAATTAAAAAAAGGCCTTTATATTATATTTTAGCTGTTTTTGCTCACTCATCTGAATTTTTGTAAATTGAGTAATTTTCACGTGTCCAAATCGTTTATTGCCGGTCCCTGAGAAATTCTGATTGCACAATTTTTTGCGTCTTGAGGTAATTGCCCCCTTGCCTCCCGGCTTGTACGGCTATGTGTATGTTTACGTTATAGAAGCATTCTTCCAAGTTTTAATATGGATTATATGTGTGTTATCTGATTTCTGTTTTTCTTAAAACTTAAAAAAGTTTGTTTGATAAATTTTCAAAAAAATTTAAATAAAATATGGAATGAAAAAACGTGAAGCAGATTTTTTGTTGATTGAAAAAATAAACTTTACTTTAAACAATTGTCGCATTTGTTTAATTAAAACGTACTTTTAAAAATGCAATGGTTTTTTTGAAAATCCCATTGAACTGCTTTGTTTAGAAAAGTGTACCGAGATATAAATACAAATACTTAACTATTTAATGGTCATTAAATGTAAAAAAGGGAATAAAAAAGCCTGTATGCATTGTGCATAATTAGTTTTTGATAGAAATTTTACCTTGAATAATGAAAATTATCCTGAACATGCTGAAAGTTGATAGCAAAACGTTTTAATGACTTTTCTTGCAAATACGAGTACTCGTATTATAGCCTTTTTTTTTATTAAAATTGTTTAAAAGAACTTTATTGTTTACTCGAAAATTACCTTGTTTTGAAATTCAAATTAATTTTATAATAATAATAGTAAGATGTTATGACGACTTACATCAGTTGGGCTTGATGTCAAAAAATTGGCTTTTGAAAAGCAGTTGATTAAGCCCACTGTAAAATTTTACCTGATCACAATTCTTTTGTTTTGATGCACTAGAAACAACACAATCTCCAGAGGGTGATAGTGATCCAGAAGCAGATGAAAACGCTGCACGAGAAGAAGATTCTAATTCACGCAAAGAGATTTTTCTCGAAACACCGGATGATTTTCTTTTTTTAAAAGACGTTTTTTCAAATAATCTGTAGTCACTGGGCTTACAAAATGCTTCAAGTTTATCCCTAACGCTTTGAATTGACGGACGATCTTTAGGATTGGTTTGCCAGCACTCAGCAACAATACTTTCTAATAAACAACACATATTGCGATCACAATCGTTATTTAGAGTGGTTTTTACATCATCGATAAGCCTTATATCTGGCTTTTGGCCGTTTTCCATAATAAGTTGTAAAACAATGTCGGAAGTAAAACCCTCTCTAGAAACAAACGCTTGATTTCGAGTAATTATTTCGTATCCAATCATAGCGTAGCTGTATACATCCATTGCACGAGTTCGTTCCATTTCTGGATTGTTTAAAAACTCTGGTGCAGAATAAAGCCAAGTGTGTTGCTTGCTTGAAACAATATCCAATGATCCAACAGAAAAGCCAGTTTCTTGAAGTAAACTAACAGCACCAAAGTCAGCTATTTTAACAACTAGATCATCAGAGAGTAAAATATTTTGTAGTTTTAGATCACCATGGATGTAAGCTCGTTTTGGATTGTGATAATGTAAGTAACTTAATCCTTCCGCAATTTCTTTAAACAGCTTCAAACGAAGTGACCAGGATATCTTTTTATCTTTCTCATGAATGACAAGATCTTCTAAGTTATGTTCTGCTTCTTCCAAAACTACCCCATAGCAAGTATCCCATTTCGTTACGCCAAATACTTTAATGACATTTTTATGTTGCAGACGCCATAAAACTTGTGCTTCATTTCGAATATGGTCTGAATGCTTGTTTATGGCAAAGCTTGAGCCGGTGAATTTGAAACACTTCACCACAACTCTGCCAAGTTCTTTATGTTGACAGCGTCTAACAAAAGCATAAGATCCCCTGCCGAGAAAATCAGAGTTGTCCTCACTTGTTAAGAAGTCATTTGCTTGAAACTCGATCATTGAAAAAACTTAAATTTTGGTTCGGTTTTTTGCTGTAAAAAAGAAAAATAGATTATAGCCTTTAAAAGTTTTCTAAACCGGTACTATTTTTTTTCTTATAAATGAATTTAGCTTATTTTATAAATTAATTTATATAGTTGTTAACATGAGGTATTTAAATAATGAGTTAGAAACTAAGCCACCTAAAACGAAAAGCACCAGACTCGAGTTTCGCTTTTGTTGGAACTCGTCAATGATGCACTTTTTTGTTTTAGGTGACTTTGTTTCAAACTCATAATTTAGTTTATTGAAAACTTTTAACTTTTGCTCAACGCACGTGGAGATGGGCATGATCTTGATCAATAAGTTACTGTTGTTGTTGTTGCACCTCCTTCAAAGATATCTTGGAGTGTATATTTAGCTGGTTTGTTGTAAAAAATGTGGTAGTAGCTTTGTCTGTCTATATATGAAGATTATGAGTGGTGGCCCAGTCATTTATTTTGTGAAGATATGGTTAAATAAGTTGTTGAACTTTACGGTATTAGGTGTGAGATGCTGTGATTGCTTTGTTATCAGAATATGTTGTGATTTCTACGCCTTTTGGGGAGGGTGGAATGTAGGAGATGTAAATGCTGAATAAGGTTGGATACAGAACTACACCTTGTGGTTCACCGGTGTTGATTTGTTTGAGTTTTGAGCGTGTCCGTTGTATTGAGTGCATGCTCGTAGTTTTTATATGTAGTTTACTATGACCTTGATGACGATGTCAGGAATGTTTGCGAGTGTGAGTTTGTGTGACGTTTTTATGAACTACTACCTTACCGTAGTGGGAAAGTTTGCGTATCTTGGTGACATGTAAAACTGTGTTGGCTAGAGATTTTATCTCTTCTATAACAAATATTTATGCCAAAGAGGTTTGCAGATAGAGACCAGACAAAATGTAGTTCACAAAATAGTAACTTCAAACCTGGACAGACGTCGCTCAAAAACTTTACTCGGGAATCAAGTAGTTGTCACAAACTTTACTCAAGAATGCAGAAGGACCTGTTGAACTTGGAAACCAAATAACTGCGCTGAAGTAAAGCTGTGTCTATTTTTTTTATTTATTTCGGCTCAAGGAATTGTTTACTGCGAGACCGAAGTTTTTAATATAGTAGGTTCGGCTAAGTTCGAATTGATTCCTTAGAAAACTTTTTTCAGCAGATAAATAGAAACCACTGTCTCTAACTATAAAAAGTATATTTACAAAATTCACAAAACCTGATCGATTCACAAAAAACTTGGCTTTTAAGCTGTACCTAATTTTAAAACGATTCCACGTAATGCTAAACCTGCGCATAATCGCTCGCAACAACTTTGTACTAGCGAGCTATAGAAATTAATTAGTACCCAGATGAATAATACTAATCTTGATCGTTCGTCCTCCACAATAGTTCAACTATTCTATCTTTTATTGAACAACTGTCGGCAGCGTGGTCGAGTGGTTAAAGCATCGGACTTGTGATCAACATGGTCTCGGTTCAAAACCCATTTGCGCCATTCTTTTGTGTTCTTGGGAAAGACACTTTACGGCACTTTTCCCTGCTTGGTGGTCTTGACAAGCAGTTCTAAATTACAGTAATATCTCTAATAAATTACTAGCGGACAGCAATATCTTGGCATCTCCGGAAGCAGGTCGGGGTAATTGCTTACCCTATGTATAGCGCCTCCGTCGCTTTCCTACGAGTTAGGAGGATAAATACAGAGATAAAAAAAAAAAAAAAACTGCGGTTGCACAGCCACAAAAACACGAATGATAACAACCAAGCAATAGCCTCAAATCATTTTTACTGTAAATGTAATTCTTATGAACATAAAAATTCCCATGTTTCACATAATTCTGGTAAAGAAAAAATTGTAAGTAGTAAATCTGAAAAATTAAATTCAATTTTTGTTGATGACAGTAATTCTGAAAATAAAGAACATGATAACTTAATTGACCCAAATAGTCATCACTTTCAAGAGCAATACTTGCAAATTCAATCTACAAAATTATTGATCTTTAATAAAAAAAAATTGTAATAGTTTTCTTATTATTTGTGTTAATATTAGGTCACTCTCTAATCCTTTAAATTTTAGTAAATTAGAAAGCTTTGTTTATAATCTAAACCCCAAACCAGATATAATTGCTGTAACTGAAACATGGATTCAGAATAATTCACCTGGCCTATTGTCACAAACTTTGTTCGGGAATCCCAAAGGACCAGTTGAGCTAGGTAATCCGAATACCTGCGCTGAAACAAAGCTGTGTCTAAATTTTATTTTATTCCGGCTCAAGAAGTAGTTTTGCTATGAGCCTGACGATTTATACGGTCGAATTAACGAAAGCTCGGATTGATTTTGTCGAAGACTTTTCTTCACAACAGACAGAGACCGCTGTCTCTAATAACAACAAATGTATTACAAAATCACGACCGACGAAATTCTATTCCACGCTTTGCCACACTGCAAAGCGAACTCAACGCTATAACTTGATTCGATCAACACAAAATAATTCTACCTCTGTAGAACAAAACTGCCAACCACTGGCACAAAATAAATTCAACAATTGTCCACCGACACAAAAATCTAACGGTCCACCTCCTGTGGCCAAACAAAATCACCTTCGCTCGAGCCGCCACTCGAATCGCTTCAAATTACCTCACAACGATAATGATCATCATAATAATAAATTTCTCGCTACGCATCGGCTTTATATAGAAAACAAAATCACGTGACGTAAACTTTCTCGTAAATTCAAGATTCAGCTAGAAACCCCTGGAGAGTTCGTTACGCGAATCAAGTGGAATATACGCGAATTTTCCAGTACAATGACGTTAGTCAAAAAAACATATTACGTCAATACAAAGAGGAGAAAAAAAGAGAAAAAGATACATGTATCGAGCCATATAACAAATTGGACGTATATCGCAGACAGCGCTCAAAGAGCCGCATTTATTCTCTTATAAAACTACGAACTGCTTTTAACGGGGATACACTACATAGTTATGATTAAAATTATAAATGAAGTGTGACACCTATACTGTTATCTTGAAAATTATAATTTTATCTCTAACAGCAGAAAAATTACCAAGGGTGGTGGAGTTGGTTCATATTAAAAATTGCTATAAATTTAACCTAATTGATGAACTGACAATAATGAATGAAAAAATTTTTGAATCAATTTTTATGATTTTATAAATTTTAAGCAGTTTGGTTTCAAGAATCAATTTTTATAAAAATTCAATTACGTAATGAAAATTTATTCTGTGGTAACATTTATAGATCTCCTTCTAATGACAGTCGTTTAAATGAAAGCTTTTTGAATAATCTTTACAATTGTATCCATAATAGTAATGAATCACTAAACAAATGTTTTATCACTGGAGACTTTAATTATGCTTTATCAAATCAAGATAATGAACATGTATGCAATTTTATTGAAATGATGCTTGAAGGTCATTACTTCCCAGTTATTAACAAACCGACTCGCATTACAGATACAAGTGCAACAGTATTAGACCACATCTGGACAAATTTACGCCATCAGCACATAAAATCAGGAGTCATTTTAAATCCACTTTCTGACCATCTACCAGTGTATATGTGTTTTAATCTTAATAAACAGAATTTGTATAGACCTCAGCAAAAAAGATCTTTTACCCCCCAAAATATAACCAAGTTTAATGAAATCTTAGAAAATATTCATATTAATGCAATACTAAATGAAACTAATACTAATTTAGCATTTAAATTATTAATGGACAGTTACGTACTTTTAACTACTGCTTCCCTTTTATCAAGCAAAATATTGAAAACAAAAATAAGCAGCCATGGTTTGATAATGATCTTTATTTACTAATGCTTAAAAAAAAACAAGTGTTTTAAAAAGTTTTTGAAAAATAGGAATGTTTTAAATAAAGCAAACTTCAATAAAGAAAGAAATACATACAATCGCGCCTTACAAGAAAAAAACAAAGTTATTTTAGACAAACATTTAAGAAATTAAGTAATAATTTAAAAGAGACCTGGAAAAATATAAACAAGCAATTAGGTAAAGTTAAATCATCAGCATGTTCTTCCATACCATAAACAATAATTTGGTAAATGACTCTCTCCAGATCACTAATTATTTTAATGACTACTTTGTCAATGTTGCAAGTAATTTAGTATCAGATTTACCCCAAACATCTCATAGTTTTCAAACATTTATGCAATCTTCCGCATTGAGCACACTTTATCTCTATCCTACTAGTTTAACTGAAATAAAAAAAACTAATCAGTAACCTTCAGCCTAAAAAAAGTACTGGCATTGATGAAATTACCCCAACTATTTTAAAAAGCACACCAGACAATATATTAATAGCTCTAACACATGTGTTTAATCTTTCGTTAGCTGGTGGTAAATTTATCTCTGACTTTAAAACTGCAAAAGTAGCACCAATTCATAAAACGGGTAGTGTAACTAATGTATGCAATTATCGCCCAATCAGCTTACTTTGCTCCATGTCAAAAATATTGGAAAAGTTAATATACAATCGTGTAGTATTATTCTTAAAAAAACAAAACTTTTTTTATTAATATCAATTTGGCTTCAGAAAAAATCATTCAACTAGTCACGCAACTTCATTATTAATTGAAAATATTGCTGAAGCTTTTGAAAACAAAGAACATGTACTGGGCGTATTTCTTGATCTATCTAAAGCATTTGATACCATTGATCATAAAATTTTATTATCCAAATTATGGCATTGTGGAATTCGTGGTGTAGCGCATGATTGGTTTTGCAGCTATCTTAGTAACAGAAAACAATTAGTCGAAATAAATAATATCTGCTCCAATACTAAGTCAATAAAATATGGTGTCCCTCAGGGTTCAATTTTAGGTCCTTTACTATTCTCAATTTATGTAAAGGATTTAAATAATTGCTTGACCTTAGGAAAATGCATCATGTACGCAGCGACACTAACATATTTTTAAAAAGTAGTTGCTATGAAACCTTATATGAAGCTGCAAACAAGGAGTTAGTGAACATAGATAAGTGGCTTCTAGCAAATCGACTATTTCTAAACACTGATAAAACACATTATGTGATTTTTCGCACACCCAAAACAAAGCCTCCATCAAAAAAACTGACAATTTCAATCAGAAATAAATTTATTTCTCAGCAACCAAAAACGAAAGTTTTGGGAATAATATTTCATGAACATTTAAGTTGGAAATTGCATATGAACTTTGTTCTACGAAAAATCTGCGTAAGTTATGGTACTATCAAAAAAATTTCAAAACACTTTGATAAAAAAACTTTGCTTGTATTGTACAACTCCCTGATAATCCGTCATATACGATATTGCATTACAACTTGGCATATTGGTAATAAAACCACAGCTTCAAAAATTCAACGAATCGCTAATAAATTTATACGATTGACATTTGGATTACATCACAGAGCTAACGTTACTGACATCTTGCGAAACAACAACATAATGACAATTGATCAAATAACCGAATTAGAAATAACTTGTTTTATGTATAAATATATAAAAGACATGTTACCACCATGCTTTGATCATTTTTTTCAAAATAACCTGGTAAGCGACAATTTTACCAAATGTACAAGAAGCCAGTCCAAATTCTATCCCTCATTTTGTAGATTAAATATAACTAAACAATCTTTAAGATACAGAGGTCCTCTTGCTTGGAATAAAGTCCCATCAAGCATTAAACAGATAAAATCATATAGTAAATTTCGAACAGAATTTCAAAAGCACCTTATAGCAACGTAATTTTTAATGGTAATAGACTTTACAAATTTTAAAACATCTGCTGCTGGTTTTTATTATTACAGGTAATTCCATCTAATTGGACAAAGAAATTGAAGGTGATAAAAGCCCGATGCGACTTCAAAGGCAACATCCAAATCATTACGGCCCGTCCAGTTCGATGAAAATTCACATAATTTACTTCTTTTGCACCTATTCTTGTTTGCTATTTGTATGTTTTATTTTACGTATATAAATTTTTGTCCAGCCATATGCTTTTGAAATGGTCCTTTTGACCCGTGGCAGGATTTCTTTTGGTGGGTTTCTTTGCCTGCCTGACCCTTTTTGGTCCTGACCCTTTTGGTCTTTGAGTTTGTTGTTTCTCCCACCCATGATTATAGAACATTCTCTTAATATGGCTCGGATGTGTGTATTAATTATCTTCTTTTCGCTTTCCTTTTCTTATTAACAGCACATCGCTTTGTTCAAAGGTACGGCGACCATGCACAACTGACGCTGTGCATGTAATAACGTACTTCGTTTAGTCGCTGCTTCCTTATTCACAATCTTTATTTCTACATGCACTATGATTAATTTCAAGTTGATTGTGAGTAAAAATGAAAATAAATAAATAAATAAAAATGATAACTGCCATACAAAAACTAAAATCGGCCTGGAATGTTCGACTGGAATCTCTCAACTTGACCGGACTGGAATAAAATGAAAATAAAGTGCGCGCTTATAAGATCATGTCACGTGACGCTAGATCACGGTAGAAATTACGAAAAGGTAAAAATTATGGGTTCAAATAGAATTTACCATCGGTCATTGTTCGCGTTTACCAAAAATAGCCTATCAGAGAATCCCGACAACAAACGAATAATAGAATAAGCGAAAAAATTTTTTATAATGCACCTTGATTTTTATTGCTTCTAAAAAACAATTTGTAAAAAGGAAATTTTATTTTGTTACAAGCTTGACCAAAAAAAAACTTGATTTCAAAACACCGAATTAAGCGTAGCTGCTAGTTTAATTACCAATCAAGTGCAACAACTGTGTATGTTAAAAAGTTTTACATTTTTTCACTTTACTAACAAAATTCAGCATGAAACTGAACATTTTAATACATTTTACCAACTAAATTTTCTAAAATTAACATTTCTTTAAAATTTGAAGTCAAATAAGGCCAACGTAAGTTTAAAAAGTTTTGTATAAGTAAGAACAATTCCAAGAAAAGTTGGTTGTTTTTTGAAAATATTTTAATAAGATTTATTCTATCAAGTCCTATCACAGCTAGTTGTCATATTCAAATGAAAATAAACCAAACTGAAATCTGTTCAATAGGCTTTCTACCTTTGTGACTATCTCGAAATCTGAAAATAAACCTTTGAAAAACAAGGATTTTTAAAAAATAGCTAAAACTTTGCTTTCAAGACACGCTTTTGCTCGGAATGACAAACACAAATAAAGTAATCAACCAATAAATTTAGCCTTTTATCTTGAACAGGGGTGTCCAACCTTTTTGAGCCGAGGGCCATTTTGAATCATCAAAAATATTGGTGGGCCAAACAAACAGAACACTCCACTTTTTGCCCCAAAATCATAGTGATCTCTAAAAAAAAAAACAAGAAAAAAGGGGTCTTCACATCAAATTTGTCTTCGACTTTTGCCAAAATTGACGGGACAGAGGGTTTCAAAAAATAGTGCGCGGGCCACTCAAAACCTTTACCCGGGCCAAATGTGGCCCGCGGGCCACAGGTTGGACGCTTCTGATCTTGAACGTTGCTAACCTCTGAGAAAAAGGTTTGGATAGTGACCTTACAAAAGAAACCGCCTACGGGTATTAAAAACAAGATTTTTTTACTTTATTTTCTATACCGTTTTCCATACCAACGTTTTAAATTATTGTAGAAAATCTTTTCAACAATTCTTTTAAAAGTTTTTAGTCGAAAATGTAAAATATCCAAAAAAACGAAAGACTTCTTTCAGGCTTAATTAATTTTAGCTCGATTTTTAGTCAGGTGTAACAGCAATATTTTACATTTTAAAACAAAATTCATGATGCTTTTAGAACTATAGTTTTTACTTTATTCTTCTAAAATAAAACTTTTTATTTAATTTATTCCAACGTAACATTGTTCGATTTGTTAAAAAAAAAGAAATGTTATGCAGAAACTTATTGGTTAATTCCAAGAAAAAAATTTAAAAACATTGTTATTAGAATTATACAAACAACACTTTAAGATCGCAGTCGTTTTTAAATTCAACAGTCATCATTGAAACCGAATAAAATTATTAAGTAAAACTTTCTGTTTTTGCTACTTGTAGGGGTGTAACCAAGAAAAAAATTAAGAAAGCCAAAATATTATAGAAAGATACTTCAAGGAAAACAAAAACGGACAGGTAGCGATCGTAATTTGACCTTAAAAATCCAAAGTTTTTTGTCGACAATTAGTACGTATTGAGTAATTAGAAGTTAAAGAATAAAAACATCAACCCTATTAAACAGCTATGGATATTAAAAATGGGTTTATGAATACTGTATATATTTGTAAATTTTTCACACACAGATTTTATGGTCAGGTTCTTAAAATTACTGCGTAAAAACTTTAAGCCTAATTGTCATTATTTAAAATTCTCTCATAAGCCTCACATTTTAAAACTTTTAATATGGAAACACTAGATTCCTTCTACGTAAAAAATTTAACTTTTTTTTTGAAAGGTCTACCTTTCTTTCAAGTGTCTTACATTTTAAAGTTTTAATACGAAAACACTGGCTTGCTTAAAAAATCCAAAAATTTTTTCTTAAAAAGTGTACATTTTTATCATGTGTTGAAGAAGCTTGTTAGTTTTAGAACAAAATCTTAAAAAATTGTGTTTTATTTTATATTTTTGCTATTTTTTTAATGCCTAGCAACAATTCAATCTCAAAATTTTGTCACAATTGTTTTCTTACAAGTTTTAATGTTGCGAATGTTGTAATTTTGTCAAACTTTTTGTATAATTTTTGCGCAGAGGCAAATATTTCGACTTTTGCACTGTTCAAAAATTCTCATTTTACTTGGTTTTTTCCTTCCCAAAGTGAAAAGAGTCGTATTAAAGGTTTAGAACACCATAGTTTAACTAATTGTCGGTTGATTTGCTTTTAGATAATTATTACTACCACCAAACAACAATAGAAACATATCAAAAGCTATATTAAAAGTAAACTAAGAAAAAGTGACTATTCAAGTCTTATTACACTTAATTCTTTATTTGAAAATATCAACTTTTTTAACTTAAAGAGCTTTTTTTAGCTAGTGATATAAATCTTTTCAATCAACTTTGCATTAAAAAGGTGTTCAGCATCACAAAATTTCACAAGATTTTCTCAAGTTGAAACTGTCTTGATTGATAAATAGCAAATTCGGTGTTAAAATCTGTTTGATTTGCAAATCAATAGCCTATCTGTTTTTAACAACTTTTTATTCGGCATATGACCTAAATGCGATGTTTTAAGTAACTTCATGTCGTTTATTATGCTGCCCCTTTTTATTTCTTAAACCAGTCTTCCTTCTTTAAAGTCATTGCAAGTATAGCACAAAAATATAAAAATCTTTGTACCAGTTCGCTCTTGTATTTAACAAAGAACTGATATATTCTTTGCAACGATGATAAAGTAAATGGTCTATGAGATTTCTTAACTTTTATTTTATTATTTTAATAAGAAGTTTTGTGCGATGAGACTTTTGTTATTATGCTTACTTGTGCGATGAGACTTCTGGTATTACGCTGACTTTCTTTGTTAGTCTAATTGAAGATTGATTGAATAACAACAGCAAAAACTTTTAACTTAATCTACAATAATACATTTTAAGCCGACTTTGTCAAATCTAATAATGACAACAGCTCTGCGAATAATGTATCGATTGGTAATCTAATTGTTTCTTTACTTCCGTGTTCTTAAGTAGTTCTGTATGGTTGCAGGCGCTATGTTTTACGATAGTTTATAAATTACGTGACTTTTTTTGTATTGAACCGCATGCATTACTGAGAAAATTTAAGACAATTTCGACAGCGTGTTCGAGTGGTTTGGAGCACTGTTATTGTGATCGACACTCTTGCGGTTCAAAACATACTCTTCTTCTGTTGTGTGTTTGAAAACGACTCTTCATGGCACTTACTCCCGCTTGGCGGTCTTGGCAAGCAGTATTAATTTTCAGTCCTATCTTTAATGATTACTAAAAATACAAAAAAAAATTTTAAACCCACCGCACTGTCTTAGGCACTTTTGAAACCAGGTCGGGGTAATTGCTTCACAGTTGCTTTATGTACAACGCTTCCGACGCTTTCCAGTGAGTCAGGAGAATAAATATAGAGACAAACAATGACATTCTTAAGCCAGTGCCGTGATTTGACAATTATTCCAATAACTTTTTTATGAATCGATAAAATCTAAAACTCATATCATCACCTTGTGAGTTAGATACCGACCCACAAGATATCGACGACCTAAGTTCAACTTCACGTTATAACATGCTAAAGGTTCAAATAATCAAGTTTTACGATAACCTGGATTCAAGTTTGGTATTTGAAAGATACGTTTTATCGAAAACATAGCATCCTACCAATTTTTGATCGCTGGTAGCCTACTTGCATATCAAGATGGCACCAGGTGCTTTTAATGCTGACAATTTGCTTTGCAACTCATTACGAATCCTTCTGAAGATTATTTTAGTATTTTTTTTTGTTATGATTCTCTAATTTTCTAGCTGGTTTTTACCTTGTATACATTCGGTTCTGAATCAATTTAGCTAACACCAAAAACAGTAGTTCGTAAACGCTTTACCACACGAACGGGCTTTTTATTAATACAACGCTTTCCAAATTGTTGTATGTAAATTTTTTTAAATTTTCTTCTAATATGCCACTAAGAATAATTGAAAAACAGCTTTTGTTAATTATGCGGAAGCAAGATTGTTTGCAAAGTGAAATCTCAATATCTGGAAGTGTATCTTCAAAATCTGATGCCGCTGCGTAACTGACGTCATTGGAAACGACTGCAGTACATTGTACGTTCAGAATTACAAGATTGGGCGAAAAGTAGCAAACGGGGCCATTTTTTTATGCTCTTGCTAAAAAATTTGTAATTTGCGATTTGCTACAGGGTGATTCAGCGAAGTGTGCACAAATACTTTTCTTAATTTTATGTACATGTATTTCGTCCATTATTAACTTTCAATTATTAACATTTCAGTTTCTTATTATTTAAGAGTTAAAATTTAAAATCTGGTATTAAAGTTCACCAAAAGACATCTCTTGTCGGAGGTCACTAAGAAGAAAAGGCTCGATAGAGCAAAGGTTTTGGTCAAGAAACTTGTCGATGGCATGCAGCCTCAAGTTTTATGGACAGACGAAAAACTTTTCACTGTTCAAGCTGTCCATAACCATCAAAATGACAGGATTTGGCTTCCAGACATAAACATGGTCCCAGTTGAGCGTCGCAGCTCTTTCAGAAGACAAAAACCCGCCTCTGTAATGGTATGGGCAAGTGCAACATCAAAAGGGCTGAAAACTCCTCTCATATT
Organism: Diplosoma virens; assembly: GCA_963680785.1. Lineage (NCBI taxonomy): Eukaryota > Metazoa > Chordata > Ascidiacea > Aplousobranchia > Didemnidae > Diplosoma > Diplosoma virens. Next base: position 8,959,153 of record OY796885.1, on the reverse strand, counting down.
CATTGAAGAAGGGGTCAAGATAAACCAGACTGTCTATAGGCAAATGCTGGAGGAAAAAGTCCTTCCCTGGGTCCAAGAAGTAGTCGGAGAACAAGGAGTTACTCTTCAACAGGATGGTGCAACCTCCCACACGGCCAACTCAGTTCAAGCTTGGTGTCGATGCAATTTCAAAGATTTTTGGAAGAAAGAGCTTTGGCTGCCGTCTTCACCAGACTTGAACCCTATGGATTTTGGGTTATGGTCTATTTTAGAGACAAAAGCCTGCCGTACTTCTCATCCAAATCTGGACTCTCTAAAGCGAAAATTGACATCGGCATGAGACGAAATTGACCCAGAAGTGGTACGTGCCACATATGCCCAGGTTCTGCCACGACTTCAGAAAGTAATCAAAAACAAAGGGGGTTATATTGAATAACTTGTATATTTTCTGAAAGCTTATTAAATTTACTATCTTCACAGCATATAACTTGTTTCATTTGACCTAATTATAAGTCCGAAAGATGAGTTTTTATTTGTGCACACTTCGCTGAATCACCCTGTACTTTTGGGCTATTAGCCTACTTTTAAAATCTAAGCGGGGTCTTTCTTGTTGTGAAACTGAAGACTGTTTTTTTGGTCTTCATCTTTAATTTGGAAAAAATGGTGCATTTTGAATGCTTCGAGTCTTTTTTAGGAGGCTTACAAAAATTAAATTTGGGCTTCTCTTTGTGAAAATTTGCTACATTCTTTATTGACTTGAGCTACAACCACCAAAGTTTTTGACAAACCTGCGTGCGTTATGATTACCTGCACGTCACATCTAATTGAACTTTGGAAAAAAAGTCTTTCAAGTTTTAACGTTTAATTTAAAATTTAATTCTTTTTACTTATTACAAAAAAAAGGCCTGTTAGTACTTGCAAAATTGCCGTATTTAAATCTCCATATTATTTATTTGATTATTTCATTTTATCTCTATATTTATCCTCCTGATTCGCAGGAAAGCAACGAAAGCGCTAATACATAGGGCAAGCAATTATCCAGACCTGCTTTCGGAGATGCCAAGATATTGCTGTCCGCTTGTAATTTAATAAAGATATGATTGAAATTTAGAACTGCTTGCCAAGATCACCAAGCAGGGAAAGTGCCGAAAACTGTTTCTCCCAAAGACACAACAGAATGGCGCGAGTAGATTTTGCCATCTTGGCATCTCCGGAAGCAAGTCAGGGTAATTGCTTACCCTATGTAAAGCGCCTCCGTCGCTTTCCTGCGAGTCAGGAGGATAAATATAGAGATAAAAATAAATAAAGGTTGGAAGTTGCAACATGGCGTACTAACAAAGTTCGCCATGGGTTGCAAAATTGTAATATTTAACAAGGTTTAGAAAAAGGTCTGATTGAGTTTAAGTAAAAAAAAGTAGCCCACTATTTGAAATATTTCATCCAGTTAGCATTGTACTTTTTTGTAATAGGTATAAACTTGAACGGTCTTATTATTATCAGCCAAAGAGAGTAATGGCTTTTGAAGCAAAACCCCACTATATGCCTTTCACAAAACCCTTCTTTGAACGTTTTGCCCCCGACGGTAACATAACCGACTTAATGTTGTGCTGTAAAAACAATTTTAAGAAAAAGCAAATGAAATTGTGATTGAGTTATGATAGGTGTTTTCGTCTATTTACTAGTCATTTCTTTGCCAAAAACATTTTCAGGTTACTAGGTATTAGGATATCTCAACGTAAATTCAGCATACGGTATAGATCGCAAATAGGCTACTTTTAAATGTAACTGCAATTTAGTATAGGCTAATTTTTTTTTCTTATAACTAATTTAGAAACTTAAGTTGGCTATAAGGCTATACACTGCCCGCATTTCTAAGCTTAGCTATCAATGTCTGAAAATTTTAAAAAAACGACATCACGAGGAAGTTACGGCATTGACGAATTTTACACTCTATTACAGATAAGGATGTTCATCTCAGAATAACGAATCCTTTTGAACCGGTTCCGAACTTAAACCGGATCTCAATTATACGTTGAATGAAAATAGAAAACTAGTGGAATGTTTGCCTCGTGCTGGCTATAATCAAACAAAACCTTAAGAAAGAAATAGGCGAAGAGGCAATATTTTATAAAGATTGAATATAATTACAGTTACTTAGGATAACCATATTTTCGGAGGGGCAAACCAAGAAGTTCGTTAATAGAAAAAGTTTCGTGCCTAAAAACTAGTGTTCTCTAAAAGAAAAAAGTGTTTACTTTGAATCAATGTCCAAATTCTTGATTTCGTCCCAAAATAAAAGTGTTCTTGAAAAAAAAGTCTTTACTTTGAATCTTTCTCGGATTTTATGATTTTTGTTTCTGAAGATTAGTGATCTGGCAAAAAAACAAGAAAAAAGTAGGTCTTCACATGGAGTCTGTTTTGGACATCTGTCAGGATTTCTGCCGAAATGGGCTAAACAGAGCCCTAAAAATCAGGACGAATAGTAAGCCTTTAGCAACTTTTGAAAAAACGATAGCCAGTTTCCCACAGGGAAAAACAAATAGTGTTAGCAATTTCTACCGAATTAGGTACAAGAGTGAAAAGTTCAAGTTTGAGTGCAATAAAATTTTCACTAAAAACTTGTTTTCAATAATTTTTTATTTAAACAAATGTAGATTTTATCAATTTTTAAATACAGGTAGAATTCGATATTCTGGAAAGATTCTGGAATCTTGAAAAAAGATTCCGAATTATTCTATGATACGCAAATATTCTAAAATGAACATCCCTAGTTACAGATATACAAGAAGGCATGCCAATCCAACAACCTTCCAAAGCAATGCGGCATTGACCCTAGAATATGATTTCTTAGCCTGTAGATAATATCCCACTGCTGGTTAATGACGGAGTCCCAGGTGGGGAATCAGTCATCAACTGGTTTTCAATTAGTTAGTCATCACTTGAAATTAATTTGTTTGTCATGAACTGATTATGAGAGCAATTTTAATAATAGTGCTGTTAAATCCCCAATAATGCAGTTCTTATAAATTATGTGAAAATTGTAACAAAAGCCTACACCGAGAATCGTTAGCCTCAAGAATGATGTGCAAATAGCTTAAGTAAAAACTAGATGCTGCAATTAAAGTAGTAAACTGCTGTTAATGCTCGACTGTTTCGATTACTGAGCTAAAATAATAAACCTATAAGTATGAAAATCTGCCGTTTCATACTTATGTGCTATCTTTCTTCAAAAGAAAGATTTTGATTCAGCTGGTGTATTTAATGCCGGAGTTTATTTAATTTCCTGAAATCCAACACAAAAAAAGTTAAAGCGGATGTTCCTGATATGACGTTTTGGAAGTGATTTGTATTATTTTCATATATGTTTTGTCATTTGAACAATCAATTGCAGGATATAGAGTCAAACATGCGGAAACATTGATAACGTTGGCAAAGGTTAAACTCTCGAAAACGAAAACAGAAATTTGTCGGTTGGAGCAGTCTTTTAAACATATTCAGTAAAACGAGCATGTTGAATTGGTATTTGCAATGTTATTTCAAGTGAGGCAGATAACCACTTAAATAAGTCGATTGACAAATTTTAACGCTAATTTTTTGATTTGAACCAAACACCCCAATGATGACATTCACAAAAAATCTGTTCCATTGTTATTTAAAGATTATCCAGAAAATAAATATAAAAAAACAAAAACATGGAGCTAAATTGTGATTTATCAGCCTAAGATAATTTAGAAGATAACAACTAGGATAAATTCTGGGCAATGATGTAATATGCAACCTCAAAGTTACTGCTAATGGTTTACAAAAATTCGGAGGTCATGATTGATTTTGATTTTTACTCAAAAAAATATAGATGTTGTTTGTATTCGTTAGTTTGTAAAGTTAAATCTCTTTGAATTCTCACGACTCGTACGGGAAAGTCTATAACATTGCTCACTTTTTCCCCTTCACATACTTCAGCAAATCAACATTTTCAAGCATTGTGTTTTTTAAAAAAGCACGAAATAGATTGATAAGTTTGAAGTCAGAATTTGCGATGATAAATTTCAAAAACCAAACCGGGTGTGGAGTAAATTGTTAAAAAAATCACCCTACAATCTGATATAAATTTTTATAGATTGAAATTTTAACTTCTGCTACGGTAGAAGTGGTTTAATCCAGTTTTGTTCAGTTTAAAATTTCACGTAGTGGGTAACAGAGATTTATTTGAAACCGAAAATGGGTAATGAAGAGAAAAAGGTAAGAACCATTGACCCAAAAACGTTTATAGAAAAAGTACGGACAAACTCTAGGCGTGATTTCTCAATTTATCATTTTTATACATCTTCCTGACTCGCAGGACAACGTCGGAGCGGGTAAGCTTAGAGCAGGGCTCTTCAAACTGGGGGTCGCAAAGTGGTTCAATGGGGGTCGCGAGATTTTTAATTTTAGATTTTTAAGAGATTACGATGATTTTGGAAAAGTAGCGAAATACAAGATTAATTCGAAGTAAAAACCTTTTTTCTTTTTTTTTTGTTTAGAGCAGCGGTTTCCAAACTTTTTTTTTCACGGCGCCCTTTGAAGACTTAAAAATACTCGCGGCGCCGTAATGAAAAAAGGTATTCAGTTCCATTACTTCTTTGAACAATCTTTTTTTCTCCGAAAATCAGGGTGTCCTCTAAAAAAAAAAAAAAAAAAGGTCTTCACTTCGATTTATATCCGATTTCCTTATTTTTCTTTATTTCCCTCCAAAAATCAGGCTGTTTGAAAAAGGTCCTCAATCGGAATCGTTCTCTGAAGGGAAGTTGCTGCTAATAACCTTCACACTGCAATTATTGTGAGAAAAGCAGTAAGTACAACAACTTTCGCATAATTTCGCGGCGCACAGTTTGGGAACCGCTGGTTTAGAGAACACCTTGATTTTTGGGCAAAAATAGCGGAATGAGAGATCGATTCTAGGTGAAGACCGTTTTTTTTTTTTAGCTAACACCTTGATGTCGGGGGAAAAATAGCAGAATCAGAAATCGATTTTAGTTGAAGACCTTTTTTTAGGGGTCGCGAAAAAATTTGGCTATGCAAAATGGGTCTCGATGAAAAAAGTTTGAAGAACGCTGGCGTAGAGAATCCCGTCAAGCGATTTCTCCGACCAGCTTTCAGAAATTCAAAGATATCGGGGCGACTACAAGGTTCGAACCGGTTTTATCTTGCGTATTTTATTATTTTTACGGAGTTATACTTCGAGATTGATACAAAGATAAAAAACTGAGGCGGCTTTTCTCAGTGGATTTATTCAATAAACATTTAAGTTAAGTTGAGAAACTATATTTCATGAAGCTCGGATTGGATTCACCCAGCAAACCCGACAGTGCGAGTCATAAAGCGCATCACCGAGTCTTATCGCGAGGTTAAGCATGAGAAAATGTCACGTGATACAATGCGTTTTTGCAACATGCGCAAAACACAACCACACATATATTTTTTTATAATTATAAATTTTTTTCAACATGATAAAACATTTAATTGCTATAACTTTTATAGAAAATTATCATTTCTTATAAACAGAAATTACGAACGCTAATTACGAAATTAAATGATTTTGCATACTCTACAACAAAAGCTTACAGAGATTCTAATTAAAATAAGATCTGTGGAAAAGCAAATATTAAAAAGTAACCATAAAATTTTTCCTTCAAAAAAAATAATAATTTCGCATTTACAACAAGAATAAACGAAACGCGTAAGTAAATCTGTTATTGCTTCGCAATTTTTCTTCAATTTTTAAAAACAAAATATACAATTTTAATTATCTTACAAACATAACACAAAAGCAGTTGGCTTATACTTGGCGCATAAGCTCGGCGGATAAAGTCAAAATAATCAAACAATAAATATACGCAAGACGTAAACGAGACCTTAAAATATATATTCAGTACATTAATCTATCATTAATAAAGCAAGTAAACAGTTTTTGCTAATCGCTCGAAGATGAACTACATGAATTAATCTTTACACAATATTCAAATTAAAAACAACAATAAAAGCCCTATACTAAACAATATTATATTAATTAAAAATTAAGAAATGCACTAAAATTCTTTCAAAAAATCAGTTTAAAATAGGATAACCAACCCAGACAGGGTTTAAGTATTTTGATTGGTTTGATAGTATGAGTTCTTTAATTTTTTGAGGAGGGTTTAGATTTAACTTGCTTGCGCGATCCCATCTTTCCAATCTAGTCAAATCTGAAATGTAAAAAAGTAAACAATGCTACATCAAGGAACAAAAAAATTCTCGTTAATTTGCCAATAGATCTGTGCCTTAAGTACAGGAAAGTGTTTGTTTTCAGAATTTTATTTTTTAAAACAATCGGGCAAGCAATCAGAATAATACAGTTAAAAATAATTAGAGGATGATCAACAAATCTTTCCAATCGGATTTACAAAATCAAATCAATCGATTTTAAACTTTAAGATTAATTCGTTTTTTAAAAGAATCTATTTATTTCATCTCTATATTTATCTTCTTGATTCGCACGAAAGCGTCCGAGGCTCTAAGACATAGCGCAACTATCAAGCAATTACTGTCTTTCCAGAGGTGCCAAGATATTGCTGTTCAGTGGAAATTTTTCATTTGTTTTTATTTAGATATATGACCAAAATTAGAGCTGCTTTCTATAACAATCAAGCAGAAAAAATGCCGTAAAGTTTCTTTCCCACGCATATAACAAAATGGCGCAAGTAAGTTTTAAATAGCGACCTTGTCGATCGCGTTTGCAATTAACCCCTTGATCACGCTTTTATTTATTTTAAATTTACTGAAGTTTTATGAAAACTTGGCAAAAAATGAGCAAAAAATCTGCTTTCTTAAAATCAACAGCTGATAAAAAACGACTCTAAATTTGACAAAAAACATTGAGTGATTTTTCTACTACAAGAAATACAGTATTTCATGCGCCGAACAAGTGTGACAACAATGATCTATTTTTTTTGTTAACAAGTGTTTGAATGAGAAATCTGCCAAAACAGTTAATTTTATAAGAGTCGATTTTTAAAACTGAAGAATGCTTAAAATTTTATATCGATTACTTTTTTTACTTAGCCGAAAAATAAAACTGATTAAAATTTAACAAAAAATTTCTCAACTCTTAAGCGATTCTTCGAGTTTTACGAGACAAAATCAAATGAAATGATTTGTGCATTGAATTATCAAACTGTTGATCGCCGCATGTTACAGATCACACGATGCAATATTAAATTATAAACGCAAAAATATAAAACAATGGCTACAAGCTTTAAAATAAAACTTTGAAACAATAACTTTTGTAATAAGATCAAGATGGGTTTAACTTGCTGCCTTTTGTCACTTGGTGTGAAACCCTTTATCTTCTTCAAGCTATTTATCTTCAATTTATGTTAATGTTTACCATGCTAAAATTTCGGTAATGTAAAAGCTGAAATAGACTAAACTGACATGAAGACTTTTTACGGTCATCAATAAACAGGTTTGGAATTTTAATAAAAATGAAACACTTTCTGAGACTGGTAAAGCTTTTTTCTCTAGCACCCAAATGCTAAAAAAATTCCAACCAATGATTTAGCTCAGTGGTTTGCAATCTTTTAAAGCTTGCAGACTAGTACAGGGTGTAAGCAATAAATTGGGACTACTCTATCAGACATGTTTAATCGTATTTTAGAAAATACAAAATAAAACAAAAGGAAATTTTGAAGCATAATTTTGAAGCAATGAATTGAACAATACATTTATTCTATGTCCAAGCCTTCAACATCAATAACCTGCTGTATACGCCCTCTGAAACAGCAACAGGAATCGATGACATGCTCCCTGCAAAGTGATCGGAATGCTCTGATTATCTGACTTTAATGATTCAACCGTGTTGTGAGGTTTATTATTAGACAACTTTTCAACTTCGCTCCATAGCCAATAGTCACACGGATTTAGATCTGGCGAGCTAGATGGTCAAACATCCTTCCGTACAAACAAGGGCAGTTGTGGAACTCTCAAACAGTTTTGGCTCCGTGTGCAGGTGCTGAGTCTTGAACAAACATGACATGTTTGGGATCATAGTTCTCTATAATCCAAGGTAACACAACCCTCTTGAGAATTTTCATGTACTGCACTATATTAATTTTTTAACCAACTTCAATAAAATGAGGGGCATGACGTTACCATCACCTGCAATGCCTCCAAAAACCAAGATGGAAGCTGGATTTTTACTCTGCATGATAGGTGGAACCGTAGATGGATTCAAGGCAATTACTCTAGAGTTTCTCTGATTAGCCACCTCATCAACAACAAATTTTTTCTCGTCAATGAAGAAGTGAACAACTCTTCCACAATTCTTAAGCAGAAAAGCATTTCTTTCTTTTGTAATTTCCTTCAAATGAGCTGTTAGAATGTTTCAACACCTTCAAACATAAGAATTCATATTCAAGCTAACTCTGATTCCTTTGGATACGGTAATTTTGCTAACATTACGACTTTTTTTGCCAATGAAGCCATCGACTTCGACAGATTGGCCTTGATGGAGCGTTTTAGTCCTGTAAGAAGCAAGGAGTGCATTTAATGTCACTTCTTGAAGCATAAGGTTTGTGTTCAACTCCTTTTCTAGCCTTCAAGCATGAAACAATATGGTAAACGGTACTTTTCGCATATCCAGTGGCTTTAATTATCTCTGTTGTACAGTTACCAGCGCAGTACAATTCAGCAATAACATTTATATGATGGAATTCTTTATCTTTAACCATTTTCGAGGTTTATTTACTGGTTAATTATATAATTTAAACATTAAATTTTCAATTTTACAATTAAAAACTTACAGCTTTTACCTTGAAAATGAAGAAAGCAATAGTTAAAATCAGTCCCAATTTATTGCTTACACCCTGTAAACTTTAAAAAATTTTTTGCAGTTTATACATCTTAAATATCTTGTTATTAAGATACAAATTGAAATAAATTGTGGCAGAGGACAGGCAGAAAGGTTAACAAGGGCAGGCAGTTGAAAAAAGCTGACATAGATAATGCATAACCAGTAACAATCAAAAAAAAAATTTTAATGAACATAACTGACTTTGACTTGGTCCATATTCATAGTTCATATCAAATTCAACCAAAATCTGTTCTTCTTCATTTAAAACTTCTGGCTGGGCTACTTTTTTAGATTGTAGTGGTTTCTCCTCTGTAAACACATTGATTATAAAAAACCATTCAATTTTAAACTTTATCTGGGCACAAAATAAGTCATTTGTTAATAAATAGGCTTTTAATATTCAATCGCAGATATTAGTGAGTATTTAATACTAAACATTTTACTTATTACAAATGCAAAATTTTTATTAAAAAGTTGAATGTTTTTGGCTTTCATATTTTGATGCTTTGATAAGGGCTTATGAAAGTCAAAAATGTTCAGCTTTTAAATAAAATTTCACAATGGTAAATAATATAATATTTGATATTATGAGCCATCATTTACAAGTGGATTCCAAAAATTATCTCTTTTCTTAAGTTAGGTTATTAATACAAGAAAACATAATATTTTGTTTTAACCATTTGCAATTGCTTCTTCCCAGAGACCAAACTTATTACACAGTTAGATAGATGAAAGCAGTGTGACATGTTAGGCTAGTTTTATTTTTTAATTTGCAACGTTTTAAAGAAATTTGCCTATATCAGGCAAACATAAATTCTAATTTTCAAACACCAAAAGGACAAAACTAAAAGCAATATAAAATATACTAATAAACAGTACAACTGTGATCAAAATTGATGCTTTATATTATATGGATACAAAGCTTCAATTGAATCAAGTCCAAAATCTGATTAGTTGTGCCACTTGAAGTCTTACCAATTTAATTGCCTATTGCATATGTTTGTATCTGCTGACTTATGTGCAGTACCTATTTATGAGTAAGTTATTTTGCTGTTGAGCTCAGTTTGTTCAGACATGAAAAACAGTTTTTCAAACAAGTTGAAGCATGCATGAGGTGACTTTCTTAAAACTTTTTCTTTTTTACAAAAGTTCTTAAGAACAAGTTATATTTTTAAAATAAAAGATTAACTAGAGCAGCGTGGTCCAACTACGGGCCTGTGGAACAATTTTGCACAAGTCTTGTCGATTACAAGCAGCGGCAACTTTTTTTTTTTGGAGAACGCTATGATTTTGGGACAAAAATAGGAACTTCGTAGATCGATTCCAATTGAAGACCTTTTTTTTTTTTTTTTAGAGAACACCCTGATTTTGGGACCAAAATAGGAATTTTAGAGATCGATTCCAGTTGAAGACCTTTTTTTTTTTTTTTTAAAGGACACCCTGATTTTGGGACCAAAATAGGAATTTTGCAGACCGATTCCAAGTGAAAACCTTTTTTTTTTTTTTTTAGAGAACTCTGATTTTGGGACCAAAATAGGTGTTTTTAGCTGGCTGAGGCCCGCAAACTCGAATAATTTTGAAAAGTAGCCCACAAGAATGCAGAAGTTGGACCACCCTGAACTAGAGGATAATAAGAGCAAACTCAATCGACTTTTCCCATTTGCTATATAAAATACCTAAGCCTTTTTAATAGTAAACTAATGCTAATATAATGAAATCATAAAACACTGACACAAACACAAATCAAGAACCAGAACAAAAAACAGTAAAAACAATTTTAAAACAGTGAAACAAGGAATAACCAATGCTAGGAAAAGAAAAAAAAAACATGTATAGGCAACTTTATTACTTAAAATTTTACTTCCAATATGGAAAAATATTGAGTTCAATTCACTTGGATCAAGTTTACTTGAAACTTAAAAATTGCTCATATAAATTTTTCAAGTAATCTTTAAAAAGATTTATAAACAATCTAATTGCTTGATACAAATATTTTAAATAATAACAAATATAATGTGTTTTTACTAGCAATTCTGTAACTTTATAATTCCATGATTAGTCAAAAGGAAAAAAAACTGTTTGATAAAATAAAATGCTCCATAATTAATGTTACACATTAAACTAATACTGAAAGAAGTTGCCCCACTGATCAAAATGATAACTTTAAAGATATAAAATGTTAAAAATACAAATGATATGATGTATTTAAATTGGATAAAGAAAATCTAAGCCAAATCATTTTAAACATATACCAAAATAAATTGAAAATCATATAAATGTTACCATTTGTTGTTGATTTCTTTTTTATTGATTTGGCAATTGGATAGTAATAAGAAAGAGTGTTACTAGCATTGTTGTTTTCTTTTGAAGTCATTGGATATTTTTTAAAAAACTTGAATTATATAAATCCCAAACTTTTGTTGTTCATATTTTAATGTTAAGCATTATCCCACAAGCCAACCTCTGAACAATTAAGTTTAAAAAAAAGACATTAATAGCATAATTGCATTAAAAATAATTATAATAACTTAGCAACAATCTATAGTAATCAGTAATGGCTATAATAGGGTGCAAACAAAGTGCCTGCACTGGGCCTCTCTAAAATACATGAAAAAGTGGGATCTCCCGTACTATCGGCCGTCATCTTCATTTTTAAAACTTTTTCTTCTCTCGTTTTCGCTACTCTCACTCACTTTTCTCTTTTGTTTCTCTTTTTTAATAAATGGCGGGTTATACCTTTAAACCCATACGGGCAAGCTAAGCTTTGCGAAATAAAATACTTCAAACATCTATTTTATATTTTTTACCACTATATTTTAAATTAGTGAACATAAATAATTTGATTTTAAACCAAACTATTTACTTTAAATGCTGTTTTAGTTTTGATTTGTACGACGGCTTACAGTAAATGAGATGATAATCGATCATACGACCAAGCTAAGCTTTGCGAAATAAAATACTTCAAACATCTATTTTATATTTTTTGCCACTATATTTTAAATTAGTGAACATAAATAACTTGATTTTAAACCAAACTATTTACTTTAAATGCTGTTTTAGTTTTGATTTGTACGACGGCTTACAGTAAATGAGATGATAATCGGTCATACGACCAAGCTAAGCTTTGCGAAATAAAATATTTAAAACATCTATTTTATATTTTTTACCACTATATTTTAACTTGATTTTAAACCAAACTATTTACTTTAAATGCTGTTTTAGTTTTGATTTGTACGACGGCTTACAGTAAATGCATAGCCGTACCTGCCGGGGGTGCAGGGGGGGCAATTGCCCCCCCAAGTTTCGAAGATTTGGGCAAAATTAAGATTTTTCGGGCAGTGAGAAGAAAATATTTGGGCAAAACCATAGTTTTTCGGGCAGCGATATGAAAAATTTGGGCAAAGTCAGGAAATTTAGAGAGGTGATGATGACGAACTGCAGGAAATAATAACCAAATTTAGGTGAAGACCTTTTTTTTTTTTTTTTTTAGAGATCACCATGATTTTAGGACAAAATTGGTTTTTGTCTGAGAAACTCAGACAATTTTTTTTTCATATCCGAAATGTACCCTAAAATCATGATTTGGGCAAACGTCACAAAATTTGGGCAAAACTTCATTGCCCCCCAAAATTTTTTGGGCTGGTACGGGTATGAGTAAATGAGATGATAATCGGTCATACGACCAAGCTAAGCTTTGATAATAAAAATACTTAAAACATCTATTTTATATTTTTTACCACTATATTTTAAATTAGTATAGATAAACAACTTGATTTTAAACCAAACTATTTACTTTAAATGCTGTTTTAGTTTTGATTTGTACGACGGCTTACAATAAATTAAATGATAATCGGTCATACGACCAAGCTAAGCTTTGCAAAATAAAATACTTCAAATATCTATTTTATATTTTTTACCACTATATTTTAAATTAGTATAGATAAACAACTTGATTTTAAACCAAACTATTTACTTTAAATGCTGTTTTAGTTTTGATTTGTACGACGGCTTACAATAAATTAAATGATAATCGGTCATACGACCAAGCTAAGCTTTGCGAAATAAAATACTTCAAATATCTATTTTATATTTTTTACCACTATATTTTAAATTAGTATAGATAAACAACTTGATTTTAAACCAAACTATTTACTTTAAATGCTGTTTTAGTTTTGATTTGTACGACGGCTTACAATAAATTAAATGATAATCGGTCGTATACGACCAAGCTAAGCTTTGCGAAATAAAATACTTCAAATATCTATTTTATATTTTTTACCACTATATTTTAAATTAGTATAGATGAACAACTTGATTTTAAACCAAACTATTTACTTTAAATGCTGTTTTAGTTTTGATTAGTGCGACGGCTTACAGCAAAAAGATATTAATCGGTCGTACGACCAAGGTAAACTTTGTAATAAAAATACTTCAAAGATTTGTTTATAGTTCTTATCACTTTATTTTCACATTGTAAACATAGACAATTTGATTTTTTTTTCAAAACATTTACTTCAAATGGTATTTTGGTTTTGGTTTGCGCGACGACTTAGAGTAAAAAAGGTGTTAATTGGTCATACGACCAAGTTAAGCTTTGTTAATAAAAATACATGAAACAACATTTTTATATTTTTTTCTATTTTTATTTTAAAATAGTAAACACGAGCAACTAGATTTTAAATCATAATATTCACTTCAAATGGTGTTTTAGTTTTGATTTATGCGACGGCTCAGAGTACAAAATATATTAATCGATCATACTTGTGCGACGGCTTAGAGTAAACAAGCTTTTAATTGATTAAACGATCAAGTTAAGCTTTATAACAAAAATGCTTTAAACATCTTTTTTTTATTTCCTATCACTTTATTTTCAAATCGTTCACATTAACAACTTGATTTCCATCCAAACTATTTATTTTAAATGCTACTTTTGTTTTGATTTGTGGGACAGCTTTGAGTAAAAGAGATAGTAATCCATGTGCGACGGCTTAGAGTAAAAAAGATATTAATCGGACATACGACCAAGACAATCTATAAAAAATAAGGCTTCACACATCTTTGTTATATTTTTTACCATGTTTGCATCGTGCCCAAAAGTATTCTATACGATTAATGTGAATTTCTTGTGGGTTTAGAAAACACTGTGGATTATTGATAGTGCGGTGTACGTATCCCAACACTGAAAAAAACATTTTGTAAAAAAACTTAGTGTTATTTTAAATTCAACTGAAATAATCATGGCCGCCTATTTTATACACCAAAATATTTCTGATCAGCAAAAGTTCAAACAAAAAGAGCAGCCTAAGCAATTATATAATTCTAACCATTACGTTCTATTTCCTGAAACAAAGTAACGAACAAAATTTTCAACGTTGTTTTTTCAAAATCGTAAAAAGTTGACATAAAACCAAAAAATTCTTAATGAACGATTTGATTCAAATAATGGAATACAGCCTATAGTCAAAATCAGTCTACTCCAGTAATTTGTTGAGTTATGTTGAGAAGTTATGTTGACAAATAATCGACCAACCTGGGGAAGCATAGGTAAGAAGGGGCGAATAAAGGCTTTATATAGTGAACATCTGCCCTCGGAGGCACATTCCAGTGTTTTCTGATGCCGGTACCAAGCCCAGAAAAATGGGTAGGGTTGCGGCAGGAAGGGCATCCGGCGTAAAGCTTTTTTAAAGTGGAAAGGAGTAAAGCGAGGAATATTGAAGGTGGCTGCAAATTATTCTACACTGAAGCTGATGGAAGAAAAAATGGGATAGAGATAGTGGTGAGGGAGGAGCTGGTTGAAAGTGTCTTGGAGGTAAAGAGGGTGTCAGACAGACTAATGGCCATGAAACTGGAGGTAAAATGGTCTATACTAACGTAGTAAGCGCAATGCTCCACAGGTTGGCAACAGCATGGAGGAGAAAAATGATTTTTGGCAAGATCTGGATGGGTTGATAGAAAGTATCGAAACAGGAGATAATAGTTCTAGGTGCGGACCTAAATGGACATGTGGGCAAAGGAAAGATAGGGGCTGAGGAAATAATATGGAGGTATTCTGCTGGAACGAGAAATAAGGAAGAATCGATGGTTGTGGATTTTGCGAAGAGAATGAATTTGGCGGTTGTCAACATTTATTTCAAGAAAAAAGACAAACACAGGGTGACGTATAAAAGTGGCGGAAAAGGTACCCAAGTAGATTATGTGATATGCAGAAGGAGGGACCTGAAGGAAATGTGCGATTGTAAGGTAATGGTGAATAAGTGCGTCGCAAAGCAGCACCATATGGTGATATGCCAAATGGCTCTCATGGTGAAAAAGAAAAAAGCAGAGAAAGTACAGCCAAAAATAAGATGGTGGAAACTGAAGAAGACAAGCTGTGAAGAAGCGTTTAAACAGGAGGTGACCAGGATTGTGGGAGGCGAGAATGGATTACCTAATGAATGAGACAAAACAGCAAACATATTATGTAAAACAGCCGAAACTGTGCTGGGGGTGACATTTGGGAAACGAAAAGGAGATAGGGAGACATGGTGGTGGAATAAGGAAGTTCAGGAGAGCATAAAAAAAAGAAAGAGGCGAAGAAAGCATGGGATAAAATAAGAGATGAAAAAAGTAAACAGATGTGCAAAGAAAAGAAGACTAAAGCAAGCGGGGAAAGATATATAGCACGTGAGGGTTATGAAGGATGAATACAATATGTAATGATAATTTCGGAGGCAGTGTTAAAGAGATGGAAGGAGTACTTTGAGAAACTGATAAACGAGGAAAATGATAGAGAGCCTAGGACAGAGGAAGCAGAAGTGGTTAACGAAGAAGTAAATTGCGTCAGTAGAGAAGAAGTGAAGAATACACCGAGAAGGTAAAAAAAGGTAAAATGGTTGGACCAGACGAGTTGCCAGTAGAAGTTTGGAAGTGCATAGGAGAGATGGGAATAGAGTTTTTGACCAGACTGTTCAATAAACTATTAGTGGTGAACGGATTCCAGAAGAATGGAGAAGGAGTGTGCTTATCCCAATCTATAAAAACAAAAGGGACGCACAGTGCTGTGGAAGCTACAGAGGAATAAAGTTGATGAGCCATACCATGGGAAAGAATTATTAAAGCCAAACTAAGGGATAAAATAGAACACAGTAAACAGCAACATGGATTCATGCCAGGAAAGGGAACTACCGATGCCATGTTAGCCTCAACAATGTTGATTGGAACTACATTGTCTATTCGTGAACTTAGAGCAAGCTTACGACAGTGTTCCGAGAAAAGAGTTGTGGTACTGTATGAGAAAATCAGGAATGGTGGAAAAGTATGTGCGACTTGTTCAGGATATGTACGAGGGAAGCGAAACAGTGGTAAGGTGTGCAGTAGGAACTACAGAAATTTTCAAGGTCAAGGTCGGACTGTGTCAGGGATCAGCGTTAAACCCGTTTCTGTTTGCTGTGGTTATGGACAGGCTAACGGATGAAGTGAGGACAGAAGCACCATGGACAATGCTGTTTACTGATGATATTGTGATTTGCGAAGAGACCAGGGAAGAAGTGAAGCGGAGACTAGAATGTGGAGGTACGCGTTGGAAAGAAAAGAGATGAAAGTAAGTACGTTAAAGACCGAACATCTGCGCGTAAACGGAGGAAATGACAAAGAAACAGTGAATATGGATGATACCAAAGTGCCAAGAGTAAAGAAATTTAAGTATTTGGGATCAACGGTGCAAGAAAGTGGTAGTTGTGAGAGGAAGAGAAAGAGTAAACAGGAGAGTGCCGGCAGGATGGAACGGAAGGAGAGAAGTATCGGCGATAATCTATGACAGGAGTTTACCAGCTAGAGTAAAAGGAAAAGCGTACAGTTCAGTGGTGAGACCAGCAATGCTGTATGAACTTGAGACGGTGGCGGTCACAAAAAAACAAGTAGAATAGATGGAAGTTGCAGAGATGAAAATGTTGAGGTTTGCTATGGAGTGACGAGAAAAGATAAGATTAGAAATGAATAAATCAAGGATACAGATACAGATATAAATCAAGGTTAGGAATGAAGATAAGAGAGGGCAGGATGAGGTGGTACGGACATGTCATGAGGAGAGACCAGGAGTATGTAGGAAGAAGGGTGATAAAAATGGAGTCACCGGGAAGCAATTTTTAATTTTGTACCGATGGAATCGTAATCTACATATTTTCAATTGATCAAAAATCAAAAATTTTTTCTCTGCTCATAAAAATTTTATCACTCAGCTCTTGGAACGATCAAGGAGCACTTTATGTTAATTTTCATGGCAAAGCTTTTTTTTAGAGACTTTTTTAAAATGATAAACAAGCCAATCTGTTTCTTATATTGCGTTTGCAAATGTACCGAAAAATAAATATGCTTGATTTGCAAATGTAGCGAAAAATAAATTGGTTGAACTGTAAAGAGCTGAGTGAGAATTTTTTGAGCACAGAAAGAAATTTGGATTTTTGTTAGATTGAAAATATGTAGATTACAATTCCATGGGTAAAAAATTGAAAATTGCTACCGGGAAAGAGGAAAAGAGAGAGGCCGAAGAGAATATTTCTGGGTGTAGTGAAGGAGGATATGGGCGAGGTGGTGCAAGGGAGACGGACATTGAAAACAGGACGATGTGGAGAAACATCATACGCTGTGGCAACCCCTGATTAAACGAAAAGGCCAAAAGAAAATGAAGAAAAAAAAAGTAGGATAATGTACAGCGAGATTCTTTAGAATGGCCATCGAAGCAGAGGCGATAGAGCGGAAGGCACGGAATTGACTGCGAAACTTCTTCCGTAAAGATAAAATATGATGTTTAAAAGAAAGGGTTTGGTCAAAGATACACAGAGAAAAGTCAGATTTGGGTAAAAATTAAGTGGAGTGTTGAAAATTGACAAAAAGATTTTAAGATGGAATTGATAGGAATCTAGACTAAAAAAACATGACTCACATTTGAGAGGACAAGAGATAGACACAATTTAGAAGACAATTCCACCAGTCTGTTGTTTAGGGCAATCTGAACAGCAGCGGTTGCACACTCAACGTTTGGGGAAGAGGTCCAAATAACGAGATTGTTGGCGTAGAGAGAGACTTTAACGGATGAACGAAGAAAGGAGGAGATCATTAATAAAAAGAGAGAAAAGTACTCGTCCAAGAACTGAATCTTGGTGGACACCTCCATAAAGACAGAAGGACAACTGTGAGAATTATAGATTCCCACTTTCGAACGGCGATCTGGGAGATAAGATTGTATCCATTCGTCAAAGCAAAGCGGAAGACCAAAGTAGAGGAGTTTAGAGAGGAATACAGAATGCCAAACTGAGTCAAAAGCTTTTGCAAAATCCATAGAATCCACAGTGGAGAGGACAGTACGTGCGCCTGGTTTAGATTGGTGAAAAGTATCTGCAATTGACTTCGAGAGAAAAAGAACTTGATCTACAGTCGATCTTCCAGGTCAGCTTGTACGGATGAGAGAATATTGTTTTGCTCAAAAAAATAGGTAAGTTGTCCGAGAACCGTTCTTTGGAAGAGTTTGGAAGTGCAAGAAGTTAAATGAACAAGAGCAAGAAGTTGAATTAGTTATAGGGGGGTAGAAATAGTAATAGAAATAGGAAGGTGATTGTAGACCTGCCGTGTAGATTTAGAGACTATGGAGGCAGGAACAAGAGAGAGATCCGGATAATAGCGGTTTCCAGTGGCGCGATGTAGTAATGTGGAATGTTTAGGGTTGTTGAGTTGCAATACATTAGAGAAGAGATGCCAATCAAACAAATCTTTTCCTAATTGATTCTTCGGGCTGTGAGAGAGTCACAGGATAAATGATGGCAGTTAAACTTGCCAAAAATAGTAGCGAATGAAGGTAAGAGGAGGGTGAGAAAGATTTTGGAGGTAAGTCAGAAGAAGAAGAGCGGATAGGTGGGACATAGAGCTTCAAAAAGGTAAGTAGGAGAGCTCCCTTTTATTTTTATTGTGATAACTACATAATTGGAGCAGGGATCAAGCGAGAAAAGGTGTTAGGTAGAGTGAGGGGAGTAGGTTAGACCGTTTTTGATAAGAATAAGGACACCACCTTCTAGGTTTCCCGTAAAGTTGGTGGTTTCTCTCCTCGCCCAAGAGCGGTCCTTTCTGAGGGTTTTATTGTCTGGGGCATGGAGAGTAGAGTCAGAAGAGAGGTGTGACTCCTTCGCAAAGAAGAGGTCGTACTAATTTGTGAAAAAATTAAACGAGTTGATTTACAAAACCAAGCTGCTAAAAATATAAAAGTATCAGACTCTAGTTTTGCTCTTGTTAGAGCTCGTCAGTGATGCTTATCTCACTGCGAATCGAACCGACTGCATGTGGTCCTCCACGCAAGAGACAACAACATGAAACCAGGCAAGCCAAACAACAAGTCGACTATAAGCAGCTCAGAAGTTATTCCTGGCTTTACGGCGCAAGGAGTAAATAAAATCCACTATCTTGTAAGACCAAGGCCGCACCTCATGACCGGGATTTACACGAAAAGCGTTAAGCGTCGCGTTACTCTCTTAGAGCTTGACGAGCAAAGCAAGAATACATTATTTCTAAATAATTATCTAAATCCTCATGTTTACTATATGAATGAGTTCAGCACGACGAGGGCTAATTCAATTGGCATTCCATTGGAGGATGCGTAAGCAGTTTTGGAAGGGAAGAGAATGATGGAAAATAGATTGCGTAAGAAGAAGAAGTAGAAGGTTAGGGTTAAGGAGGAGGTAGAGATGAAGCTGAGGGTGAGTAAGTAGAGGTTAGTTGAGAGTAGTTAGGAAAATTAAAGGAGTTATTATTGATAGTAGGTTATTTTTGAGTGCTCTTGTTTGAAGATGATGATAGGAAGACAATTTGAGAAAGAGAGGGAGAAACTTGAGCAAGATGAGCACTTTGGACAAGTCTTAAAAATATCTTCCGGAATCGAAGAAGAAAAATATCAGAGCAAGAAAAGTATACCCAGAGAGAACATTTGGTACATTGTACCCACCTGTTTCTCCAAGTTACCCAACGGATGCAGATAGAGCAGGGATCTAAAGGGCGAGGGTTAGGTTGAATATCGCCGCTTATACAAAAAAGCAAGAGACTGAGCAGCCGCGACAGAATAGATGTATAAAAAAAAGAGATTTTGAAGTGGAAGAGTAATTACTAAGAACAGAGGGGTTGTGGAGAACAGTAAATAGTTATAGAAAAAAGAAGGGGGCGGTCATTTAGAATTTTAAATGCTGTCCAGTGTGACACCTCAGTGGACAGCACGGACAAAAAAAAGGGAAAGTGTCCAAAGGGGTCGCCCGAGGATGAGACCCACCTGAAATCGACCAGCATTTTGGCCCTTCCCAGTGCGGGCAAGACGACTGAACCCCACGTTGAGGTGACTTGTTGGTCCAACTCTTTATCCGATTCTACGTTAGTCCATCTTCAATGGATACCTGGTCATTCTTTTGTATCTCTTGTACTTTAAACCGTCGGACAAATCAAAACTAAAACAGCATTTAAAGTAAATAGTTTGGTTTAAAATCAAGTTGTTCATCTATACTAATTTAAAATATAGTGGTAAAAAGTATAAAATAGATGTTTGAAGCATTTTATTTTGCAAAGCTTAGCTTGGTCGTATACGACCGATTATCATCTCATTTATTGTAAGCCGTCGCACTAATCAAAACTAAAATAGCATTTGTTTGGTTTAAAATCAAGTTGTTAATGTTCACTAATTTAAAATATAGAGGTAAAAAATATAAAAAAAATGTTTGAAGTATTTTATTAACAAAGCTTAGCTTGGTCATATGACCGATTATCATCTCATTTATTGTAAGCCGTCGTACAAATCAAAACTACATGTATAACAGCATTTAAAGTAAATAGTTTGGTTTAAAAACGCGTTGTCCTTGTTTACTAATTTAAAATATAGTGGTAAAAAATATAAAAAAATGTTTGAAGTATTTTATTTCGCAAAGCTTAGCTTGGTCGTATGACCGATTATCATTTCATTTATTGTAAGCCGTCGTACAAATCAAAACTAAAACAGCATTTAAAGTAAATAGTTTGGTTTAAAATCAAGTTGTTCATCTATACTAATTTAAAATATAGTGGTAAAAAATATAAAATAGATATTTGAAGTATTTTATTTCGCAAAGCTTAGCTTGGTCGTATACGACCGATTATCATTTAATTTATTGTAAGCCGTCGTACAAATCAAAACTAAAACAGCATTTAAAGTAAATAGTTTGGTTTAAAATCAAGTTGTTTATCTATACTAATTTAAAATATAGTGGTAAAAAATATAAAATAGATGTTTTAAGTATTTTATTTCGCAAAGCTTAGCTTGGTCGTATGACCGATTATCATCTCATTTATTGTAAGCCGTCGTACAAATCAAAACTAAAACAGCATTTAAAGTAAATAGTTTAGTTTAAAATCAAGTTGTTAATGTTCACTAATTTAAAATATAGAGGTAAATATATAAAAAAGATATTTGAAGTATTTATTTCGCAAAGCTTAGCTTGCCCGAATTGGTTTAAATGTATAACTCGCTATTTATTAAAAAAGAGAAAGAAAAGAGAAAAGTGAGTGAGAGTAGCGAAAACGAGAGAAGGTTTTTAAACGAGAGAAGAAAAAGTTTTAAAAATGAAGATGACGGCCGATAGTACGGGAGATCCAAAAAGTGACCCCCTCTTACACAAGGTATTGCTCTATTTCTTCATAGCAGCACCAAGATGTTGGTGGCATGTCTAAAATAAAGATTTTTTTTAGAGATAACTTTATTTTGATACACTAAAAAGTGGCCCTCCAAATAAAACGACAACTTTTAGAGATCACAATGCTTTGGATCATCCAACAGTGGCCCCTCTAAATGGAACAACTCTTTTTAGAGATTACTTTGTTTTCATACAATAAAAATCGCTCCTACTATGACAATAACCGTTTTTTAGAGATTGCCTTGACTTGGAACACCAAATAGTGGCCCCCCTTTACTTTTCTTGCATTGGGCCCTCCTTTTTGTCAGGCCATCATTGATAGTATTGATATTAATTGTTTCGGTTTAAAAAAAAAACACGCAAAACAAAAGAACTTAAGGAATCATGCTACCCCTTTTTTCCGTTCCTAAAAATCGCCCAAATTATGTAGATTCACAATCTCATAAAAAATATCTTTGATTTCGCTTTGGTCCGGCTCAAATAGCCGAAGAAATAACAGTTTTGTAAGTAATTTAAATATTTTACATTTAGTTATAAAAATATGGCAACACTGCATAATTTCGCTTTATTGAGAACATTCTGGATTTCCGCTTGACTTGTTTTTGCATGTGACCCAATAATGCTTATATGTGATTGGCTTCATTGAGATAATTTCAGAACATTCGAGCAACCTTACCAATGGTATAAATACGATTCGCTGAAAAGCAGTATTATTATTAATTCGATGTTTCGTTGTGGTAACTTAAAATTGGAAAATTGTTAACTGTGTAAAGTCATAGTTTTTGAACGCAAGTCTTTGGTGATCTACGTGATTGTGAAGAATTAAGCTATTGAGCTTTAACCTGTTGCTTTGATTTATACTATTCGGGCTCCTAAGTGGATTGGAGCATATTTCTTAATAAAGAAGATATTGTGGTAGTCTGAGCTGTGATTTAGCTAGACTATATTTTTGCTGTCGCTGGTTCGAAGGTCAGATCCAGCAAGAAGATTAAGAATTATCGTTTAGTAGACACCGAGATTGTGTTATTGGCGAGGCCTTCTTAGCAGGCGCCAAAAAAGGTAGACGATTAAACAACGTACTAAGTTACCAAATAAATTTTACAAAATTTCAAAAAACTTTTTAACATCGGAACAAAATTTAAAAAACTTTCCAAAATTTAGAAAACTAAAATTTGTGGAAGTAACACCCTTGAATCTTGGAATCGTTTAACCTTTAAACAATTTTTTTTAAAACTGCCACCAGTTCTTTTGGTCTTATTTTGTTGTCCTTTCTTTCTTTACTGAGTTGCTTTTTTTTTGTATTTATATTTAATTGAAACTGAATGAAATTTGGAAACATAAAGGCATATAGTGCAGTACTACTGCTGTTCCTGACGCACGTAGAGTCTGCGACAGCCACAGAAACTAAACTGTTTGGGAATAGCTGTACTGTGAAAAGAAACAGCCAAATAGTC
Source organism: Diplosoma virens (assembly GCA_963680785.1). Classification (NCBI taxonomy): domain Eukaryota; kingdom Metazoa; phylum Chordata; class Ascidiacea; order Aplousobranchia; family Didemnidae; genus Diplosoma; species Diplosoma virens. The sequence continues at coordinate 8,936,183 of OY796885.1, read as the reverse complement.
CAGTCTAACTATATAATTTAATTTCCAATATAATTCACTTCAATTTCTTTAATTATTTCTATTACTTTTACAATTCAACTTATTCCAATAGATAAACCAACAGTTCCAATATTTCTCTTTAGTTAAAAACTGAACTATAAATTTCTAAGTTGCTTATTCGAAGGAAACGCATTGAAAAAGGAATGCTAGAATAAGAATTGAACGTGGCCAGCTTGTAACATCTGTTACGTCACAAGCGCCAAATGACTCAATGTTTTACGAGTTATTAGGCAACGGAAAATGAAGTTTACAAAGTTAATCGTTCGGACCAACTGCTATTCAACCTTTTTGAAAAAACAGAACCTTCAGCTTATTTTGCGAAACCCCTTATTTAATGCATTTACTAAAAATCAAGGTGAAATCTTAAAGGTTACGGAATCCAAGATATGTTTAAAAAACAACCTAGACTTACATAAAATAAAGTAAAGATCACTTGTTTTGTTTCAATTGACAAGGTTTTTTCATTTCTACAAAAAATTGACTACAATTAGAATCGCAAAATATTAATCATTTTTAATTTAATCTCTATATTAATCCTCCTGACTCGCAGGAAAGCCATGGAGGCGCTATGCATAAAACAAGCACTTATCAAGATCTGCTTTCGAAAATGCCAAGCAGTGGTGGATGTTCAAATTTAGGGGCCCGAGGCAAGGATTTTCAAAAATTTAAGTTTCTCTAAAAAAGAAAAAGAGTTTTGATCTTTGCTTTCACTTTTTTTTCCAAAACTCATGGTGTTCTCTAAAAAAAAAAGGTCTTCGCAACAATTTGATCTCTGATTTCCCTATTTTGCTCCCAAAATCCAAGTGTTCTCGAAAAAAAAGGTCTTGACCTAGAATCGATCTTTATATTTCCCACTTTTCGTCCCGTCTTGATTATAACCGCTAAAAAATATCTGCAGCGGATTGAAACTGTATGTGCTATTTTCGAGGGGGGCCCGAGGCAACTGCCTCATTCGCCTCACTCAATATCCACACTGATGCCAAGATATTGGTGTCCAGTGGAAATTTTTTATTTGTTTTTTTAGTTGTAGCCTATAGAAATATGACTGTAATTTAGAACTGCGTGCCAAGACCGCCAAACAGAGAATACGTTTTTAACCGAGAGCATGTCGATTGCAATTACGACGCTCTCAACCACTTGACAATGATGCCAATTTGTAACAAATTTAATTTTAACAAATGCTTATTAGTATCTCAATTGTAAAAAAAATCAAAAGAAGAAAATGTGTGATTTTTTAGAAATAAAAACCAGAAAAAAAAAGCAACAAAATCTTTGTCGTCTAGCTTGTAATCAAGGATAAAAAACAAATTTTTCAGAAGAAACATATGTAGTAATCCTGTATAGATCACTACAAGTTCCTATATAAATAACTATTAATGAAATGGCAACACTAGACGAAGGAACAACGTGGAAAGCAATAAGTTGTAAATAAGATAAATTATTAAAAAGAATAAAAAAAAATGTTAGTCTCTTTGGTCTGATAGTTGAAAAAAAATTCGAACAGTTTTTGGATGACAGTAAAAAGTCGGAAAAACTGCTAACTATTTGCCAATTCTGCCAACAAAATGCCAATGTAACTTTGTTCTCTTTTGTTCAAGTCTATATGAATCAATTTTATTTTAGCGGCATGAACCCGGTGCGTGTTGATGCTCCACTTGATATGCGCATAATTTTATTTAAAATAGTTAAAATTTTTATTAATAATTTGTTTTTTAAGCGTTTCTATTTGCTGAATTAAAAATAGTTCTTAGTTAATTACAGTGTTGTGCGTTGACGGCGTTAATTTGACGGCGTCAAATGTCGGCGACAATTTTTTGTTGACGATGACACAAACGCCGTAAAGATATTTTTCGGTTGACGGAATAGGTGTCGCCGACAACTTTTTGCTTGTTTTTTGCGTCAAGCGTTAAGCGTCAATTATTTTTTGCAAGGTAAAAATATATAGAAAAATTTTTTAATCGCTGATTCCAATAGCGCATTTTCATTCAAGAAAAAAAGTTTGAAAGCTACAGCATGTAACAGACAGATTTCGACCATGTCAAATAAACTATTTGCAAAAGCACTATAAAGTGATAAAAGGGTGCTCACGAATTCTTGCTTTGAAAATGCAGCTGCTTCCAATTGTTAAAAAGGTTCTCAAAGATCACAACTTTGCATTCTATATGTTTTTAGAAAATCCACCTGCTGGAACTTAATTTAAAGACGCAAAATCAAAAAAGCGCAGTAGAGGAACTTAAGCGCAGTTGTTTTTATTAAGGGCACGATAGTAACTTTCTTTGTTTTCGCAGGATGTTGTTTGAGCACCAAAAAAAAAAAAAAAAAAAAAGATATGCGTGGTGCTTAAACTTCATTTAAAGGGTATGCATGCGGCTTCTGTAGTTTTTGAAAAGTAACGGTGGCTCTATGCGGCTCCATGCATCTCTAGACTTTAAAGGGTATGCATGCGACTCCTGTAGTATTTGAAGTTTACACAGTGGCTCCATGTATCTCTAGACTTATTTTAAAGGGTCCGCATACGGCTCCTGTAAGTATTTGAAGTTTACACGATGGCTCAATGTGGCTCCATGCGGCTCCTGTAGTATTTGGAGGTACCCCTATTATTATTATTATTATTATTATTGATTCTTAATCAAATCAAACAATCAAGTAAATCATTCACAAAAGCAAAAGTATACAGTTGTGCTTTTATTTAATATATTGATATTATATACGGTAATGTTAAAAATCTTTTAATAAAAATCTATTACCGGTACCCTTTTTCTAGTAAAGTCACATTGACGATTTTATTTAAGTGATTAAATTGCGATGCATGAATTTATTAATAAAATTGGTCAAATTTCAATTTAACATAGAAAATAAAAGTTAAAAATTTAAAAACAACGTGTTAACAAAGTATTAATAAAATTGGTCAAATTTCAATTTAATATAGAAAATAAAAGTTAAAAATTTAAAACCAACTGTACCATTACGAAAAATTGATTTGAACCTATAAAGGTCATCATCAGTTTCTGTAAAAAATTAAATTAAATTTGACAAAGTTTTTTTTTTTTAATTTTAAAATTATACTCATACTATTCGGGTCCTGAGTCAAAGACACAAACTAAAGCTTCGAATAAAAACTAAGAGGTAAACGACGTAACAGCTGACATAATGATTATCAATCACGTAACAAAGATGAAAAAGCGCACACTGTAAAACTTGTAGTGAAATTAAAAACCGCAAACTCCCGCTAAGATTTAAAGTGTTGACTGAAAAGATCAACAAGCTGCTGTAGTTTAACTGTGTATAGTTTGAACGATTATAAAACTTTTAATCAGTTAAAAATTTTAACGTAGGCTACCTATACAAGGCTGTCAAACTCGTTAAACTCGCAAGTTTTATTCAGTTAAAAAGCCGGCCGTATCGGTGAATATTACCCCAAAAAATTTTCTGCGGGCTGCAATGTGATGAACTTTTTTTGGTCTTCACTTGGATTTCACTAGAAAATCTTTAAAATTTCTTTTACTAGATTCTAAAATTTGCGTTTCAGATTGACCCTTTCTTTTTTAAACCAAAAAGAGGAACAAAAAAAGTCTTCGCATTAATTGGGTAGAAAATTTTGCCCTAACAGGGAGTTACGAGAACCTATTTTTGATTTTATGGTGAAATTAATGCGAAGACCAAAAAAAAGTCAGCATTCATTCAGTTCTTTCAAAAAAATCGATCTCGTTTTCGCAGGTAAAACCTAGTTTTGAATTAATTAATATTTTGAATTCAGATTGAACAGCTGATTTAAAAATTCTTCGGAAGTCTTCGCGAGCTGCACCAAAAAGTTTTGAGGGCCGCATGCGCATTGTCATATAAGCCTGGAGCAGGGGGAAATTGTCTCTTCCCAAGTCTCACAAATTTTAGCAAAATCATAATTTTTAGGCAACGACAGGAATTATTTGAGCAAAATCAGAGGTTTTCGGGCAGCAACAACAAACTAGTTGGGAAAAAATTATTTTGTGCAGGGAATGTAACCGATTTGTGCAGAACAAAGTTTATGGATCAAAAAAAAAGAATAAGCTTTTACTTGAAAGCTTTTTTTTAGTGATCACGACATAGTATTTTTAGACCCGAATGAAGAACTTTGACGCAGTTTCAAAGTGATGACCAATTTTTTTATTTGGTCTTCACAAAAATTTTGGGATCAAAATGTGTGAAAAGTACCAACTTTTGCAAAGCTACAAGATTATAATTTGGGCAAACGTCAAAAAAGATTGGAGAAAAAACTGTCTTGCCCCCAATTTTTTTTGGTTAGTGGCTATGCACATGCGGTCCACGAGCTGTGAGTTTGATATGCCTAGCCCACGCTATGGAAATATGTTAACAGATGCGCAGGGATGGGATATTATGATTTACAGGTAGCCTACTGCAAAGTGTAAACACGTATGTGTAGATGATTGTTCTACAAATAATCAAACACTTCCTTTGATTGTTTCTTCTTGTTCAACAGGAATTTAAAAGAACGTATCACAACAGCCAAAATAATATAATACACTATTACAGTTATTTAAACGTTGAGGCATAACAAAAACATATAGGCTATCCCTCATCAAAAAATGTTCTATTACTTAACAATCAAAGCAATTGAAATTTCATCAAGCAAAGAACTGTAGCAGAAGTACATTACTTATTGTCGCTGTTTTGTAAAAAGCTTGCATCAATATTTAACACGAACAACTGGTAATCTTTGAATAAAAAATTTTGGCCAACTTCTTACCAGCGTATCACCAACTTAGTCACAGGGAAGACAGCCAATGCTGCCTTCAACGTTGGCCCAACACATTACCAGCAGCTGTTAACACGAATTTTGCTAAGCAAAGAAATAGTGACAAAAAAGTTTTTTTGAGCGTAAATTTAATTTTTTTTCCACTTTAGTACTTAACGCAACAAATAGAACAAACCAGAACTTAAAAATAAATCATCGGCAAAAATTGGCATTGTTGGTTAAATATTGGCAATTTTGCTAATTTTTTCGCAATCCAGATGCGCTAAAGCCAACATTGGCCCGATGATGAATGTTTACTGGGTGAAGTTCACATGGTGGCTCCATGCGGTTCCATGAGGCTTTATGCGGCTTCATACATCTCTAGACTTAATTTAAATGGTCTCCATACGGCTCCTGTACTATTTGAAGGCTAGATACAAAGTGGCTCCATGCATCTCTAGACTTAAGTTAAAGGGTCTCCATACGGCTCCTGTAATATTTGAAGTTTATATGGTAGCTCCATGCGGCTTCGTGCATCTTTAGACTAAATTTAAAGAGTCTTCTATTGTGATATTGTGCAATCGATGACGTAGTGTTTTCTTAAACGCTTCTTAATCTTAATCAGCGCCTTCTTCTCAAACAATTATTGGACACGCGTATCTCCAAGCATAATTGTAACGAGTTAAATTTGCGCATCTATTTCGGTTCATCAGTCAGTTTAAAGTCATCAAGCTACTACAGTAAACGAACTAAAAAAGCATTCTATTTCAATACGGTTATTTTTGGCTGAGTATTTTTACCGTGTATTCGTGCAAAGATACAATATCTTCATACCGCTCCTGTATATTTGAAGTATACAAGGCGGCTCCATGCGTATCTAGATCTTATTTAAAGGGTCTCCATACGGCTCCTGTACTATTTGAAGTTTACACGGTGGCTCCATGCAGTTCCATACGGCTCCATGCGGCTCCACGCATCTCTAGACTCAATTTAAATGGTCTCCATACGGCTCCTGTACTATTTGAAGTATACAAGGTGGCTCAATGCGGCTCCATGCATATCTAGACTTAATTTAAAGGGTCTCCATACAGCTCCTGTAGTATCTGAAGTTTACACGGTGGCTCCATGCGGCTCCTGTAGTATTTGCAGATACCCCTACTATCTTTCCTAGCATGAATTTTCATGATGATTTTAATATAAGACCAGCCTAAATAAAATAAGCTTAAGTTGATGTTGGAAAATTATGACATCATAATTGAGGCTAGTTTTATGTAGCACTCTGGAGCAACAAGACATGTGAACCTAGGTAGCAATAATTACATGATTGCTTGATATCTAGATAAACAGTTGTCACTTGAATAACGTTGCCACATTGGTTAAAAAATGTTTTTTCTGTGCATTTTCAAACCAAAACAGGATGAGTAAAAGAAAAAGTTTTGAAATATCTAGAAATCTCATAGTTCTCTACTTTGTAACTTTGTTTTTTGATAGAAGAAAATAAAAGACGTCCTCCACAAATAAGCCCTAGTGTCATATTTTGAGTGAAAATTAATAAAAGCCTAGTCTTATTTTTGGGAAAACACATTTTTTTTCTGTGAATTGAAGTAACATTGGCATGTTTTGGGTACTTTTACTATTTTGTGGTACACTTTTGAATTTGCTATTCAGCCAGGAGCACAAGAAGCAAGATGGCAGAGGAGCAATCACATCTTAAATTTAAGATTAAACTAGGGATCAAAAACTCAATTGAAAGCAATGACCTTTTTTTAGAAATCACTATGTTTTTGGGGAAAAAATGGTATTTTGCATGGTTCTAGGTCAGTGTTTTCCAACCTTTTTTATATAGCTGAAATCTATTCCACCCTATAAAGCTATTTGAATTTTTGCACCAGACCCATTATATTGGTTAATAATAAAAAGTTTGTGCCTGAACTCACATTCTTTCTCTCTAAAGCTCATGTACAAGAACTGCAAAATTCAATGACCCGAAATAATTTTTTTTTAAATCTTTTGCGACACACCTGGAGACTAGGGTGGAGTGAAAATAATTTTTTTTTGAAATTGAAAAAAGAGTAGTTCTAAAAATCTGCCAAACAGGTAAAATCTACGAAAAAAATTGGTTTTGGCGAGTTGCTATCTTTGGAGGGCTAGCAACCCCCCAAAATGTGTTTTGAGGAGTAAAATTTCCTAAAAATGTCGTAACTCAGTAACCACTTATCGTAGAGGCATGATTTATGGCTCAAAATTTGCAGAATCATCATGTTTTTATATGTGCTAAGAGAAAGTTTTTGTCTATTTCCACTAGAAAAAAAGTTATGATAGAAAAACTGTTTAATAAGTTTGTTTGTTTGTACTTAACTAATAGTTATCTGAAAAAGTTATTATTATTTTTTGCAGGTATATTGTTAAGTAATTGTGTAAATCAAAGCTTTGGTTAAACTGCGAAGTAGTAAAACATGAAAAGACGGAGTTCAACTTCTGTAAAGAAGATTTTACATAGTGGACACACTTTCTCTACCCGTGATCATAGGCGTACGCAAGGGGGGGGTTTCAGGGGTCAAACCCCCCCCTTGAAGAATGGTGTTTAGCCATATATACGTGGTAATAAATAGACTTCAATAATAAGATTTTGGTTTCTATTGTTTGCCGCACTTTGAAACTTAATTATTGCTTGCGCATCAATTTTTTCTATCGCCTAAATTGCGATTTTTTCTTTTTGCAATTTTTTCTATCGCCTAAAGTTAGCTAATGTACAGTTGCCACTGTGAAGAAAACTTTCAAACATGTAAAATATTGAAAGTTAAGTATGGGAATGGAAATTACTGCATGGAAACAATAGCTTCAGTTCACAAATTTTTTAATGCTTCATAACGTCAAAACATTTTTACGCAACTCCATCAACACGATTTCGTCAACAACAAAAGTTCAAAAACTTGTTCAAATTTGTGCCATCAGATGGGTCGATCGACACGAGAGTGTTAGTACTTTTTCAAATTTTCAATTTACCGTTGCAGAAGCTTTGGCAAAAATTTCAGCATGGCCAGACAGAGAGGAACTTCATTACGAGCTTTGCAGTTGCTTTCGACAATTACGCAAAGTGAATTTTGCATTGCTCTCTTAGTTTTAAAAAACGTTTTTGGATACAGTGTTGTTTTGTGCAAAGTTAAGCAAAAAAAGTCGATAAAACTCTTTTGCGGCTGTCAACATAGCACATGATATTGCAAATGAATTGAAGTGTCTTAGAGAAAAAAACAAATATGAATTTCACTAGTTCTATATTTTTGCGCAAAAAAACGGCCAAAGCCGAAGATTTTATTTTGGAAACACCACGCCTTACTTCAAGACAGACCAATCGATGCAATATTGCTGCTGAACAGATGAAGAATATTTTAGAGTAGGGATTTTTATTCCATTTCTTGATAACTTTATTGTCACTCTCGAAGCAAGATTTACAGCCCACAAATCGATTATTGATGAATTTCAGTGTTTAATTTTTTCTGATCCAACTAGTGGATCAACTCCTCAACAAATTAAAAGTATTCAAGTTTTGGGAAAATTTTACGAAAAAGATTTAACAAAATTCTTGGGAGAACTAGTGCCTGAACTGATATTATGGTACAGGAAGCTTTTTCGGTTGAACGCAGCAGAAAGACCAACTAATGCGTTGAGCAGCATCAAGGAATGCAGTTCCGATGCTTTTCCGCACATATATTTACATTGATGACCATTTTGTTAACTCTTCCAGTGACAACATGCACTAGTGAACAATTGTTTTCCATATTACGCAGACGAAAAACGTGCTTACGAAACACAAGTGGTACCACTCGAATGAATGGACTTGCATCACTAAACATTTATAGGAGCCACACGCCTTGCCCTGGTGACGTAACTAACAAATTAAGTGAAAAAACAGGCGTTTGAATATAACCTTTAAAAAAACTTTCAATATTTGTTAAGTACTGTAATGAGGTTATTTTTTTGTTCGTTTGATTTTTCACCTATTGTTCTCATCATTTACACGAGTTGCTTTTATTTTGGAAAGTTTCTTATCATAATTGAATTACCTGCACATGCCTTTTCAATAGTTAGTTTTACGGTTTGGTAAAAAAAAATTCATGCTACTGCAAGACGGTCTTAAAACCAAAATACTTTATTTTTGAATGTAGGCTTAATTTTGAAAGTTTTTGCCCATTACCAGGACCACTTAGAGCAGGGTTTCCCAAACTTTTAGTTGATCGGTACCCTTTGAACACTGTAGCAGGTTTGCATCTACCCCCAAAATGTTGTGACGTTTCTCTAAAACAGGGTGGTCCAACTTCTTCACTCTTGCGGGCCACTTTTCGAAATCGTTCGAGTTTGTGGGCCTCAGCCGGGTAGATATTGTTTCAAATCATGGTGTCCTCTAAAAAAAAAGGTCTTCACTTTGAATCAGAAAATTTTCCCAATTCATGCCGAAAATCAAGGTGATCTCTAAAAAATAAAAACTCTTCCCTTTTCAGCAGCCACAAATTTTCCCCATTCAAACCCAAAATCACGGTGATCTGTAAAAAAGTCTTCCCTCTCAATTGTCCTGTTTGACGTAATTATAATCGACCGGATTCGAAAATTCTAGACATTTGAGTCCATTATTTCTTCCGGACACGGAATTCAACTTAAATAAGGATATTCTCTCTGATAATGTACCTTTTGAGAAACCTAAATGTGCCCCAGTTTGGGAACCCCTAACTTAGAGCAATCGTGTTTTCGGCTCCAAAACCCCCCCCTTCACAAATTTCTGCGTACGCCACTGCCCGTGATAGTTTTCCACCAGGAGTATGTAATAGAACGCATTCTTCATTTGAAAAACTTTCGAACCTTCAATGCTGCAAATGACATTGCCAGAGAAATTTATGACAGATGGGTATGCTGCAACGTATATCCCATTCATCTGTACACCATTTCGAAAAAAGTTCAAAGTTTTGTGAATTGTTTCAGTGCACTTGATCGCTGGTCAAAGAAAAAACGAGGAGAAGCATTTTTACAAAAGGAAAAAGAGTTTATGTCAACTATTGATGAAATATTTGATGTTTTTGTGCTGACGATAAGCAGCGCAGAATTTTGGAGAAACAACATGGTTTGAAAATGACAGATGATGATTATGCTTTTTATAAAGATCAAACTAGTAAGCGAGTTGGAAAATGTGTGGATGCTGTGGTTCCTTCAACGTCAGCTGATATACAGTTTTTGAGGCGCTCTCGACCCTTACAACCTCATCCAGAACCACCAACATGTTCTTCCGTTACATCAATTACATCAGTACCTGAGTCAGCTTTGGATTATCTGTCAGATTCTAGTTCAATCAACACAGACCAAACGCAATCTTCTGCTGCTTCTGAATTTGTTTCTCAATCAATGCCATATGAAAATCAGAATCGAATGATTTGGTCAAACCTTGCAAGGATGAGTGAGTGTTTTCAGATATCCGACAGAGCTGCTGCTGCGATCGCTAATAGTGTGATGCAAGATTTGGGTCTACGATGATGACAAGACATACGTTATTGATCGTAGCAAGCTTCGAAGAGAGCAAGAACGATGCCGTGCTGAAATTAGGAAAAAGGAGCAAGAAAATTTCAAGTTAGTGAATGCCATATACTTTGATGGGCGCAATGATGCAACACAGGTCACCATGCAAGGGCCAAATGACAAGTTTTACAGGTCTGTGCAACTTGAAGATCACTATACAATGGTTGGGCAGCCTGGTGAATACTATCTTTCTCATTTTTCCACAGAGGATGGCAAAGGAAGAACCATAGCACAAAAGATCTTTAACACCATTGCCAACACCGAATTACATGACAAGCTTACAGTAGTTGGCACTGATGGAACTGCAGCAATTTCAATGGTTGCATTCGTAAGTTGGAAGAACTATTGAACAAGCCACTACAATGGGTAATTTGCCTGCTACATACCAATGAACTACCCTTGCGCCATGTCTTTACTATGCTTGATGGAACCACCAATAGTCTTGACACATTTGCAGGACCAATTGGGAAATGTTTAACTGAAGATGTTTCAAGTTGGCCGGTTGCTGCTAATTTTAAGTCAAGTTCAAACCCTCAGTTTGTACAGTTGCCAGAATCAGTTGTTAATGATCTGAGTAATGATCAACACTATGCTTACAAGATATGTTCAGCAATAATCATGGGAGTTGTCGACAGCAACTTGCAATATTTAAAAGTAGGTCCCATTTTGCATTCACGCTGGCTAACTCTGGGCTGTCGAATCCTCAGATATTATGTTTCGGTGGATGAACCCTCCTCAAACTTGGAAACTCTGACGAAGTTTTGTCTTCAAGTTTACTTTCCAAGTTGGTTTGAAATTAAGTTAAATAGTCAACTAACTTGCGGATCTAAAAATTTTTTCAACTTGGTCCAACGAATTCTTTAGGTGCCTGACGAAGCTGTTCGGAAAATTGCTCTGAAAGTTGTGCAACGAAATGCATTTTTCGCACACCAGGAAAATGTCTTGATCGCCATGTTGGGTGACAACGATGAGGAGATACGAATGCGAGGAGTGAACAAAGTGCTTTCGATTCGTGGAAACTTGCCATCAACGGTTTCATTTGATAATCATGACTTGGTTGACAGTCGCAGTGAAGAATATTCTTTGGAAGGAGCAAAATATTATGATACCGCCTCAACTGTACGGCTGTTTGAACCGCCCACACTGGATCTAACAGTGAACTCGTACTACAAGATGGTGAATTTAACATCTTGCCATCAGCAGCCTCCGGTAATTGAACATTTAACTGATTTAGATATTGAACAATGCCGGATAAGACCACTGCAGCTCGACCACCCATGTCACACAACCAATGTGTAGAGCGCCATGTCAAAATGGTAACAGAGGCCGCAGCACAAGTTGAAGGATTTGAGCGAAGAGATGGGTTGATTCGCCAGAAGATTAAATCTCGAAAACTTTTGAAAAAATTTGACACTAAAGTGCAATTCTGATTCGCTTCATTTTGCGTAGGGTATTTGGTGTACTCTAACTTGTTTTCTTATTTTTCTCTCACTCCTTAGGCAAAACAATTCCCAATATCAGCATCAACAGTTCGAAAGTAATGAGATGTAACAGATTTTCTTTAAATTACTGAAATACTAAACATTTTATGGGCAGTAAAGCTAGCACGTTCTATACCTTATGAGTAGGCCTATTTAGGTACTTTGTCTGGTGACCAAAATTATCCCAAATCATCTTGTTAATATTGTGATTGTCATAATTAGTCCTTATATTGTGATTGTCATAATTAGTCCTTATCAGTTAGACATATATCATTTCAAATGTTAGATCAAAGTTATTTCCATACAGCGCAATTTTCGAGTATTGAGCATAAAAAACGGTTTATCGATTATAACTTTTTTTCTTGTGGAAATAGACAAAAATTTTCTCTTAGCACATATAGAAACATGATGATTCTGCAAATTTTGAGCCATAAATCATGCCTCTACGATAAGCGGTTACCGAGTTACGACATTTTTTGTCAATTTTACCCCCCAAAAACACATTTTGGGGGGTTGCTAGCCCCCCAAAGATAGCAACTCGCCAAAACCAATTTTTTTTGAAGTTTTAGCCTATTTGGCAGGATTTAAGAACTACACTTTTTTCAAATTTTTTTTTCACTCCACCCTACTGGAGACCTCTCATGGCACACTATTGTGCTGCGACATACCAGTTGAAAACCACTGTTTTAGGTAAATTTGACCCTGGTCACGTGGATCCAAAGTTTGATTGGAAATTGTTGGGTCTATCTTTGTTGATGAAAACCATGACTTTAGCCATAACCCTAACTTTAACTCTTGACTTATGGTGGAATTTACCAGTCACCATTTTGGACACTGATTGAAAGTGATAAATTTTTAAAAGGTGCCCTTTTTTGAATTTTGCCACCAAAAAATCTTTAATGCCCCTGAATGCAGCTAAAATTTTTTAATTTTTTGCTATGTACTACAGTAAATGTATAGATATTAAAAAATAAGTAAATTAATTTTAAAATTTAAATTATTTAGCAATATTTAAATACCACGTAAATTTAGCAGTGTTGACACAGACTCAATCTTAGTCAAGGTTACATTTTTGACAAATGTTTTTTCCACCCATGTTTTATAGATAAGAAGTGAATTTATTTTATTTCCTAATGTAATTGCTTTCTATAATGACATCATTAAGAGTTGTCATTTTCCACTATGCGTTCTCAATGTCTTGTAGATCAGAAGATATTTTGTGTTAAGATTATTTTTTCCCACTTTGTCTTTCTCGAGGTGACATTTAGTTTAAATTTCTCTTTGGCATTTTAATCAAGAAGAATACCTCTATGGTTTAGTTACAAATTGCAAAAAAAAATTTTTAATTATCTTTTGCATACCACCCTTAGGAATATTGTTATCAAGTGATTTAAAATGGTCTGCACATATATCTCAAATTATCTTTACTACTCTATGTGCTTTTATTTTATTCTAAAAAATTTTTGTAGCAGAAACATCTATACTTTGCTTAAAGCTTATGCTATATATGTTCATCTTGAACTTGATTATTATTTCGTTTTGGTCTCCATATTTTAAAAATGACCCCAAATTTATTGTATTAGTTCAAAAGAATTTTACAAGAAGTGCATTAGTTCATTTCAATATTTTTTTCTTGTTATATAATAATCATTTACATTTCTTGTCATATAATAATAGTAAACATATAATAACAAACATAAACCAAAATCTTTGTAATATCGCAGAGTAGTATTTGATATATACTGTAATAACTTGGATTTATAAAATGTCCAATGGTTTAATTGATATGAATCTTGATGATTTTTTATTATGCATAAATTCTAATTACAATCTATATCATCACAGCTTAATACTTGGTATGCACAAAAGCATATTCTTAAAAATATTTTTTTAAGTAATCTTATCATTTCAGTTTGGAATTTATTGACAGAATTAATTGTTGTTTCTCCCACCTTATCTACTTTTAAGAAATGTTTGAATAATTTTGATCTTCATAGCATTTACTTTTTTAAATTTTAATATTTGCATAGTATCAATGCTTATTGCAGTTCACATTTATTTTTGTTTCTTTTGTTTTTTTCACTTGTAAGTGTGTTAGAGTGTTAAACCAACACCTTTGTGTTATAGATAAAAAAAAAATTGAACATTAAACAATAGTTTCTGATTGAATATTTTAGTGTATGATTCTTCAATTTTTATACATGGCATATTTATTTGTTGCTTTTTAAAATAAAAATTAATATTAGCTTTGAGAAAATTATAATATATTTCATAGTACAATTATAATGAGTGGTACTATTGTATTTATTAATTGAGAACATTTTTTTTAAATAAAAAGTGTTTGTAATTTATAAGCATGATTTTTTTAAAAAGTCTTGTGACTTACAAAGATAAAGCCTCCCTTACCTTGAGAAAAATATCTAAAAAACAATCTTAATAATCTGAACAAAAAATTTTTTAAACATATTCCAGGTCTCATTCATTGTTAGCCATTACTAACCTAGAAATTACCAAGTAATGAACTAAACTCTAAAAGTAGTGAATGAGAACCCATTTTGTATAGTACAATGTAATCACCTCTTATTCAATTTGAGAACATTTTTGTTAATTATGTCAAGGGAGAGCTTATGTAAACTGAAACATTGATTTAAATAGTGTTACTTAAGTACTGTCTTTTAATCAATTAATAAATTCAGTATTGTTCCATATTACAATTATAATAATTAATTTATGCTATTATGAATCACCCGTTTCACATTGCAACTCCGTACAAATTTAGTCATGCATTAAGTAAAATATCTGGATACGATATATTTCTCAAGTTGGACAATGTGCAACCTTCTGGTTCATTCAAAATTCGTGGAATGGGTCATTTGTGTCAAAAACGAGCAATTGAAGGCTGTAAAAGATTTGTTTGTTCATCAGGAGGAAATGCAGGGCTAGCTGCTACCTATGCTGCAAAAAAATTAAACATTCCTATCACGTTGTTTGTGCCTGTTACTACACCAAATTTTATTATTGAGCGATTACAAGAAGAAGGTGCTGAAGTGATTGTAATTGGATCAGCCTGGGATGAAGCTAATGACTGTGCTTTAGAGCTATCAAAAAAAGAAGGAAATGTTTATGTACCCCCATTTGATAATCCAGATATTTGGAAAGGGCATTCAACTTTGGTTGATGAAATAGAACATAAACCTGATGCCATCATTTGTTCTGTTGGTGGGGGTGGACTATTTTGTGGAATTGTTGAGGGGTTAGAAAAGAAAAACTGGAAAGATGTTCCTGTCATTGTAGTGGAAACTGTAGGTGCTGACAGTCTTTCTCAAGCTATAAAAGCTGACAAACTTGTAACATTGCCATCCATAACCAGGTTAGTTGTGTTGCAAACATTTGATCAAGTTAAAAAAAATGACCCTAGATAACTTCTATTTTTATATGCTAGTGTGGTTATTACTTGTTACCCCAGAGTCATTTTTCAACTTGATCCAACATTTTTTATATTTTATGGTTAACTGTAATTTTTAGTTTAATGACTATTTTGTTTGAAGATTTTTTGATGAATAATGAATAAATGGTTTTCAGTGCAATACAGTTGTAGGGCAAATATTCAGTGATATAAAAAATTTCACATTTTTTAGATAACTTGACGATTAAAAAGATTAAAAACTTTGTTTGAATTCGGCACATCTTTATAATAAATATTTTCTTTTCCTACTCTCATTGCAAATAAGCTAACTAGGTATCAATTTTTGTCTTGAAATGATCTCAGTGTTTTAGCAATATTAGTTTGCCGACTTGCTTGCCCCATCTTGTGGGTGTATCTGAACAATTAATTTTCAGTATGGGCAAAATTTTTTTTAGAGAAAAGTGCTTTTTTTCCTACTTCAGCCTCCTTTTTATGTTTTTGAAATATATTAAAACCGCCACAATGATTTCACTTTTCAACAGCATCATATGATCTTAAACATTTGCTGTTTTTTAAAAAGGCAGAAATGTCTTAAAAAACGCTTGTTATCCAACATTTGTAAAAACTAATTAAACAGTTCTACAAGTGAATGTACTTTTTTCCGCGCTTAAGCGACAAGAAAAGCAAAAAAATCAACGCTTTTAGTGGAAACGAGCCTATATGGTTAGAATTATAATTCGGCGGTTTTGTGTTACCAGCAATCAAACGTCCGGGCAGCAATTTTTAATTTCGTACCCATGAAATTGTAATTCACATATTTTCAATCTATCAAAAATCCAAATTTTTTACTCTGCTCAAAAAATTCTCACTTAGCTCTTTACAGTTCAATCATATTCATTTTTCGGTACATTTGCAAACGCAATATAAGAAACAGATTGGTTTGTTTATCATCTTAAGAAGTCCCTAAAAAAAAGCTTTGCCATGACAACTAACATAAAGTGCTCCTTGATCGCTCCAAGAGCTGAGTGATAGAATTTTTATGAGCAGAAAAAAAAATTTTGGATTTTTGCTCGGTTGAAAATATGTGGATTACTATTCCCTGGGTACAAAATTAAAAATTGCGTTGGGGACTGGATTTTTTTAACAGATACAGCACTGAAACAGGGTAAATTTTGCCTATAACAAATGGCTTTTTAAAAAGCATAGTCTATTTATGCGACATTTTAGATAAATTTTGACCACGACATATTAAAATTGCCACACGTCCGCTTGTAATAATACAGGGTGTTTTAAAAAATTTGGTAAATATTACAGAATTTACTAAGTCGAATCAAATGAAATTCAACAGGTTTAATGTTGACCAAAACAAGATGTATTCCTATAAATTTGAATAAGAAATTCAAATTTATACCTGTAATCTTGTTTTGGTCAACATTAAACCTGTTGAATTTCATTTGATTCGATTATGTAGTTTTTTTCTTAATAGAAAAACCGCGGATAATCCGGATTATTTAATTTGGATCTTGGCCTATTCCGGATAAAAATTGTTTTTTATATTCATAATCCGGATTTTCTTGCTTTACAACTGTAGCAGGATGTCTTTTGTTAATGTTATAAACATTATTCCACGTTATGGTTTACAAGCGTTGGATATGTTGCTTGTTACTTGAAATTTTTATAAGTTCAATTTAGGGAGTGTGTTTGTTGGTTTTCTATATTGGTTTGCTTGCTTGAATTGGTGTGTATTCGTTTAAGCTGTATCACTAAATTTGTTTATTTTAAAGAATGTATCATTCAGTCTTTCGTATTCAAATAAAGTGATTTTTATCTACATCTTACTACTCTGGATAACGTCTGGGTTAAAACAATAGCCTTCGGATAATACAGATCAATTTGTGCGTCAAATCGAATCCGGATTAACCGCGGTTTACTGTAGATCTTCACTTATTAACGAGCAACAATATCTTAATTTCAATTTTTTTGTACCAATTTTGCCCGCGAAAATTTTTTGTTACATAAAATGGTCCTAGCTTCAAAAAAGGTGTGACGCCCCTGGTCTAGAATCTAAACCATAAAAAGCAATTATCGAACGATCTTAATTTGAAATCAGGGGTTCCCACTTTTCCGTCCTAAGAACCAGATTATCAATTAGATCCTGGGGGCCGCAAAATACATAATGTGTACGTGTAAGGTTAAAATCAAGAATGCACAGCCTAATACAAAATTAAACTGCGGGCTGGAGTTGTTGTTATAGCAGTATTATCCCAAACGTTACACAGATTTAATGTGAAGACGTTTTTTTGGTCTTTAGTTTTTTAGATAGAAAACGGGGCAAAAACGATCGGTTGCGACCAAATGTCGCACAGATTTAATGTAAAGACTTTTGTTTTCACCTGAGTTAAAACAATTTGCTTTACTTTTACGAAGACCAAAAAAAAGGTCTTCCTCTTCGCATTAAATCTGTGCGACATTTGGTCGCAACCAATCGCGTTTCGCTTTATTTTACATATGAAAAAAGTAGTAAAGACCAAAGCTTTCCACAGACCACAGAATTTCAGTTTGCATGTCGCATTTGGCGAGTGGCCGCACCGAACCCCTTCGAGAACCGCGGGTTGGACACCCCTGTTGAAATTGTTTAATATTTTTTTATGATTTGTGTATCGTTATATATCATTAGAATGTTTTGTGTTTCAGTTTAGCAAAAACTCTTGGAGCAAAAACTGTAGCACAAGGGGCATTGGATGCGGCCAAGCGACACAAAGTATTATCTTGCGTTGTAACCGACCATGATGCAATTCAAGCAGTGACCAAGTTTTTAGGTAAGTTTCCTTACAGTCTTCATTCATTTAGTATCTATTTGCTATTAAGTTGAAATCGGTTTCGGAATTTTCATTGACGCATTGATTGCGAAGACAGCGGCTATATGATATACGTGGTTACTCGCACAACGTCAATTGTAGTGGTCGCTGTTCTTTTAAAACGAATTAACCTAGTTAATGAAAAAAAGGAAAAATTAAATAAAGTACCACACAGTCAATCGCTAGTCAAAAGGCCTTTGATTGACATGAGCGTCTAGAACAGGCTTCTCGAACTGTGGATCGCGACCCTTGAGGTTGCGAAACAAATTGGGTTTTTTACAATAATATTTATTGACAATCAAAAACTAGAAAAGGTAAAGTGCCATTACACCATTGTTGCGTCATAAAATAGTAACGTGAGGTGATCAAAAGGTGCGTCGTGTGGTGTAATTAAGAGAAAAGTAAAAAACAAAAGTCTCAAAAATTATTTACTGAGTCGAAACCTAAGATTGATCTTTCTAAATGAATGCAAAAAAATTTAAATATTTATTTGTCTTGATAAGATAGCTGTGAAAGAATATATTCCATTAAATGTGCTTGATAATGTTTATTAAATCATCATCATCATTTGTAGGGAAAACATTGAATTAGTTCAGTGTTTTTCCCTTAGCCCACTTGTCCTTTTGGGGTTGTGGGAGCAGCACCTCGAGTTGGAATCTCCAAACATCCCGATCTCCCGCAGTTAGCAGCAATTTCACTGGTGGAATTTCAAGACGTGACCAGGTCAGGTCTTCAACATAATTCGCCAGCGATTTCTGGGTCGCCCTCTAGGTCTTTTGCCACTCGGAAGAGCATTCATTATTTGCTTTGCTATTCGCTCGTGGAGCATTCGTGTCACATGGCCATACCAGCGCAGCGATTTTTCACAGAAAGAATTTACTGCTGCCCTCCGACATTTAAAGCCAGGTAAAGCTCCGGGACCTAATTCCATCTGCGCAGAGCTTATACTCCGGTGGGAGCTGCTTTGAAGTCCTGGTTACGTGACTTCCTTTCTTCCTGTTTGCGCCGACTCAAAATTCCCAAGATCTGGAGAAGAGCGTTTGTGGTCACGATCCCCAAACCAGCAAAGCCCGTGGGGGACCCAAAGAGTTATCGACCGATATCTCTGCTCTGTATCCACTACAAGATCCTCGAGAGGCTTATCTACACCCGCCTTGAACCATTAATCGATCCGCTGCTCTCTAAAAAGCAGGCTGGGTTCCGACGCGGGAAGTCAACCGTAGATCAAGTTGTTCTGCTAACCCAGAACATCGAGGATTTTTTTGAAGCTAAAAAGAAGGCTGGTGCCGTATTCGTCGATCTGACAGCTGCTTATGACACTGTCTGGCATCGTGGCCTTACCTGCAAGCTGCTGAGACTGCTTCCGGATAAGCACATGGTCAGAATGATTATGGAGCTTGTCCGAAATCGAAGTTTTGCCCTTACCACTGGTGACAGCAAGCAAAGCAGGCTACGCCGTCTTAAAAACGGCGTTCCTCAGGGATCGGTCTCGACTCCCCTCCTATTTAACATCTATACGTACGATCTTCCTTCCATGATTTCCAGAAAGTTTGCTTATGCTGATGATTTAGCATTGTTGCACTCTTCTGGAAACTGGAAGCACTTGGAGGGGACTTTAAGCCAAGACATGTCTACACTTTCAGCGTATCTCCAGACTTGGAGCTTGAAGCTCAGTCACACTAAGACAGTGACGGCAGCCTATCACTTAAATAACCGAGAAGCCAAACGTGAGCTAAAGGTCTACAACAATGATAGACTTTTACCGTTCTGTCCAATTCCTACTTATCTTATCAGATCCCCCTACTTATCGGACAGATCGCACACGTTTCGTCACCATTTAGTGGCATTGCGCAAAAAACTACCTCGCACGTCACACTGCTGAAGCGACTCGTGGACTCGGGATGGGGTGCTGATGCTAAAACACTACGCATAGCCGCCTTGTCTCTAATCCACTCAACAGCTGAGTACTGTGCGCCAGTCTGGTGTCGCAGTGCTCACACTCGCCTCATCGACAGTGTCTTGAACGACGCCTTGCGCATAGTTACTGGATGCCTGCGTCCCACTCCAACGGACCACCTAGCTGTACTCTCAGGCATCCAGCCAGTTGAGCTTCGCCGACTGGGAGCGACACTCCTTTGGCTCACCGTGGATCTCTGGACCCCGATCATATCTTGTATGGTCTTTTAAGTAGGTCCTCAGATTCTCGCCAAGTGAGACTAAGATCCAGACGCCCGTTTGTGCCAGCTGCGCGGAATTTTTTGAACAACTTTGCCAGACTTGGCATCCGCGCCTCTAAATGGACAAATCACAAATGAAAAACGGAGTACTGTGAAAATGCCTGCAGGCTTCGTGCTTTTGTGCCCGGGACCGGTGCCAGGCCTGTTGGGATGGGCTTACCCCGAGCAGCTTGGGTTAAGCTCAACCGCCTGCAGACTGGTGTTGGGCGATTCCATTTGTTCATGCACAAATGGGGTCTCGCTCCTTCACCGAATTGCGAGTGTGGCGCCTCTAAGCAAACCGCAGACCATGTACTAACAGCGTGCCCTATACATCGGGCACCACATGGAGCACGAGGTCTGACGGTCTTGGATGACGAAACTCGTTGCTGGCTTAACAACATCACTGCCAGCATCTGATCCAGGCAGTGCAGCAGTCTGGGCTCGGCCCCAACTGTTTGTGTCCGACCTGTAGTGGATGCCCTTCAAACGACGACGACGACGACCAGCGCAGCTGCGATCGTTTTATGCGGAGTAGTAGCAGTTCGATGTTTAGAGATTGATGAATATCAATGCTCTTAACCTTGTCAAGTAAAGATAAACCTCTGACTTTTCGCAAAAAAACATTTCGGCCGCTCACTCTTTTGGTCATTACCCAATACTCATTATCATAGATGAGGATAGGAACAAAAATTGATCTGAAAACAAAAAGTTTTACTTTTGTACACAGCTCTCGTTTCAGTACAACTGATTGGTAAATCTGGCGCATTACTGCACTTGCTTTTCCAATACTTGTGTCCAGTTCGTTGTCCGGTCTACCATCACTCGAGAATGTGACTCCAAGGTACTTAGGCTTCTCCGTGTGCCGAAGAGTTATTCCATTTGTTTGGAAAGAACACTGGACAGGGTGCCTTGACAGACACATAATCTCAGTTTTAGCGTACTAACTTTTATTCCAGCATCCAAGCATGCATTAGAAAACCGATAAGTGAATATTGGAGATCACTTTTGTTCGAGCTTAACAACGCAAAGTTATCTGCAAACAGCAGGCGACGAACATTACCCTTCCTAAATGTGACGCCACTACTGGAGAAACTGCCTTGTCTATCTTTTCCATGTATGTAAAGAACAAAAGAGGAGAAAGGACACAGCCTTGTCGTAGTCCAACACTGATATTAAAAGGTTTTGTTTTCAGGCCATTGACACGAACACAGACTTCGGACTGTTTGTACAACAATTTGATAGCAGCTAATAGCTGACCTCTCAAGTTATACTCCAGCAGTAATACCCACAGCTTGTCTCTTGGGACACGGTCATACGCTTTTTCAAGGTCTACAAAGCATGTATATGCCTCTTTGGCATATTTCCACGATTTCTCAAAAACTTGCTGAAGGGCAAAGATCTGGTCCATGATAGATCTACCAGGACGAAATCCGCATTGTGCATTCTGAAGTTGAGGTTCGACTATTTCACGGCATCTCTTTTTGAGGCACTTTGCATAGACTTTTTTCAGAAAGAATTAATAAAGAAATGCCCCAATAGTTAGCGCATTTCTTCTTGTCTCCTTTTTTGTGAATAGGTATCAACACACTGTCTGCCATTGCTTCAGTATCTCACCAGTTTTCTGCTTGGCACACACGATTCAGCCAACAAACCCCAAAGTTGTTTATGGACTTTAACATTTCAGGTCGAATATCGTCTTTATCAGGGGCCTTGCCAGCTTTCAAAAATTTGATTGCTGTGCTCACCTCAGCTTCGGTTAGATAGATTTTTTCATCAAATTGTTCCTCGGATGTTTCCAGTCTGTTTTTGTAATTTTGTTAATTCGCTTTAGGTTACTATTTCCATTTTTTGTTGCTATTGTGTTTCTACTTTTTGTTGCTAAAATTAACCTACGCATATTGGGGTCGCAGAACAAAAAACTTTGAGAAGCCCAGGTCTAGAACGATTATTTTCAATAATAATCGACAAGGTCTTGATTCGTTTTTTACATTGTCGCCAATCACGATTAAGTTCGAGGATCGCTATTATCGACCGTAATCAGCATGGTACCAGTTTAATTCCTTCCCGCGTTATGTAATTGTAGTTGGCAGCGTGGTCAAGTGGTTAGAGCACCGGGATTGTGAATGACATGGTTTTGGTTTAAAACCTACTCGCGCCATTCTGTTGTGTTTTTGAGAAAGACACTTTACGGCACTTTTCCCTGCTTGGTGGTCTTGGCAAGCAGTTGTAAATTAAAGTTATGTCTCTATTAAATTTCAAGCGGACAGCAATATCTTGGCATCTCCGGAAACAGGTCGGAGTAATTGCCTACCCAATGTATTAGCGCCTCCGTCGCTTTCCTGCAAGTCAGGAGGATAAAAATAGAGATAAAAAAAATAAATAATTGTATCTTAAAAATGGTATTTTACATCAATTTACTCTTTTTGAATGTCAATCGAATTCTCATAAAACCCTTCCTAAATATATAATTATAAAAAAATAAATATTTCAATCTGGCAGCAGTATCTTCGCTATCCTACAATAGGTCAAAATAATCGTCAAACAGTTGCTTTAATTTTAACACTTCATGCTGTTCTGCGAGGCTAAGAAAATAAGATGGAATAGACAGACAGATATTTGTTTACCTTTGAGGCAAAATTAGGTGATAAACAGCACAACGTAAAAAAGTGAGATAAAAAGTGCCGAAGGCCAGGACTATATGATGTTGGCAATTTTAGACGTTAAATCAGTCTAATCCGGAACAACTGCCGAGAAATTTGTGGCTTTGTTAGATTCAAAGAACAGAAAATGTAATTTTTTTTGAAGTCCAATTGTAGCTTATTTAATTTCTTCAATACAACTCCATTAATTAGATTGCCGTTTTGCAAACAATATATTGCTTTGTTGCCCTCTTTATAAGCCTTACGAATTAAAGATATTTTATGCTTCTTTCAGATGATGAAAAGTTTTTGGTCGAACCATCGTGCGCTGCGTCTCTCGCGATTATTTACAATGGAATGCTGAACAAGCTTGATCTTCCAAACGTTCGAAAAGTGGCGGTTGTAGTTTGTGGTGGAACCGGCGTTAATATGAGTTTACTAAAGCAGTGGCAGTCTGCTGTTGGATGTTAATAGTGTTTTATTAGTTAGATGTTTTAAACTTTGAATTTTCTTAGTTCGGCCGACATGTCCAGAGCCTTTATGCAACACGTAAAGATACAATTTTAACAGCGTTTTGGCAGTGGTTTTCTAACTTTTCTGCAAGTCAAGTTTATAAATTTTTATCTACTCTCTCCCTCAAATCTAGTACAGTACTTTTCAACCTTTTTTCAACAGTACAGACTTATAACTGAACTAAAAAACTGCAGAGCCTAGTTTTAAATCATGATTAAAAGTTTATAATAATGGTATGTTTTTGTTTTTTTAACTTTCATGCAACTGTTTTTAAAAAACTATGCGTATCTTTTACAATGTATCAATCAGCAACGTTATAACTTCATAATTAAGGAGAAGAAAATCAAATGAAGGTCAAAAAAGAGTCTTCATTTAATTATCCATTTTTTAGGCTTTAGGCTACCCAACCTGCAAAGTCTTGCGGCCAGCCGAAGAATTTTTAATAAGATGCTCAATCAACTTGAATTATTGCTGTGCCTTTTCACCAATTTATTTGGTGTAGAAAACTCGGAAATGTAATTAGTTTCGGTACAACAGAGGTTTTTCACTTCACTTGGGAAAAAACACGCAAAATCAAATGATGACCTTTTTATTTTGGTCAACAGAATTTGTGCTGCTGATTCCAATTAAAAGAATAGTTGATTAAAAAAAATTCATAATTAAAGTGAAGACAAAAAAGTCATTCACTATTTTGATTTCTGTGCCAATTGCGACGTGCGATATGCTTCCTGGTAAAAAATATTGTCCGCCATGGGTATCCCTGCTTTAAAGCATGATTAGAACTAACGTGTAGCGCCTACAGTTTTTTAGTGAAGTTGCAAAACAATAAAAAGCATTGCTTAACTGTTGCAGTAGACTCCAGCAGTTATTTATCGACTTTGTGGCCATTTGTTGAGCCCCATTCAATCTCTTGACTATTTATCGACTTTTCGGATGGTCTTATTGGTTCCTGTGGGTCGATGTAGATCACTTGAAAGCTGCTGGTTTACGTTATCCTTCCATTAATGTTGCTGCTTTTTTTTGCGACAAAAAAAGTCTTAGTAGACCGGAATATATGATACAGTGTAGCCCGTGTGTGCCCAACCTTGGCCATGGCGGGTAAAATTTTAGCATAAAAATTTATCGCGGCTGCAATCATTTCAGTAACCAAAACAATGACCCTTTTTTGGTCTTCACTTGATATTAACTAAATACAGTATTTATGAGAACCTTTTAGAGAACTGCAATTTGAACCACAAATTTGTTGGAAGACCACAAGAAACAGCTCGCGGGTTGGGCAGCAATGTAGCCAAAAATTTGCCATCACTGCCATCAATGATCCCTCTAAGATGCGCATTGCCAGGAGTTCATTTGCGCAGTAAAATCTCGTTCTTACGCACTAGACACAAGCCAAAATTATAGCCAAAATTTATTTTGTTTCTATACAGCTAATTGGGTTGCCCACGACTCTGGTTGTGTAAAAATTAAACCATTTTTGTTGTAATTCAATAGTGGTTTTATTGATTTAGAGATCACTGCTTTTTAGGGTGGAAAATCAAGAAATCCGAAACAAAATTCTTTATTTCCGCTTAGCATTGCATCGCCACAAAAAAGGTTGAGAAGCATTGTTCTAATTATTCATGCTCGCTAAAAAAAAAGTATTTACGTGCAGTATACAGTTTTCTTACAAGGAACACTAATTGGCACAGTGCCAAAATTCAAAGGCTGTTTTGGCAAAGCTTAACTTGCAAAAATCACAACCGGAAACAAATGACACGTTTCCCTGAGGGAAATGAATATAAAAAAGATTATGTTTTAAGTATTTACATCCAAAATATTTAATAATTTTTCTTTTCGTTTTTTTGGTAAAGTTTTTAACAAAAGTTTGATTGTGTTGTTTTTGCTTTAAATTGCTTTTTATTTTGCGGATTTTAACTTAGTACATTTTTGTACATTTATTGCGGAACGTTTTTCTACAGTATTAAATTTAGTGTTAAATCAATCAGGCGATTTTTACAGAAAAAAAAAATGCCGCAGATAACGCGCATCTTAATGGAAAAGTAAAAGATTTTAATCGTTATGCTTCAACTGATTACTGGTACGTAAATTGAGAACTTTCATTTCTGTTGCTATCAATAAAATTTAATTTTCAGCATATTGTCGGTGGCACTAACGTTAGATTGTTTCGATATTTTTTATAATTATACTAGGTTTATGTAGTATTGCAATTCGATCTTTTGAATAGTCTGCAAAGTATAAACAAGTTGACCAAATTCAACTGTTTTGCGGTGTTTTAAAAATTACAGGAAAACAAAACAGTAGTTTTAATTAATTCTAATATTTAGCGATTTTATGGCTCTGCGGTGCGGAAAATTACCGAAATAATAAATTTGTAGCCATAATGCTTGTATGTGCTGTAAAAGCCCAAAACGAGACATTATAAAACACGAGTTTTTAATCAATAAAACTTGGAAAACGGAATAACATTTAAACACAAAGCAACAACATTTGAACAGCAACAAAAAAGGAATACTACTAAAACGAATGCATGCATGAGCAATAAACTGCAGTTAGCTCGATTTCGTGATTCCAATGACCCCGCACGCTAACCTCCCACCAGCATTCCCTGTAGTTTTACTCGTGGCATGCCCTCCCCTCCCCAAATCATCCTGGTTTACATGGACGACTACAGCTCGGCCGATGACCGATTCAGTGCCGACAAGAGTCACTAGATTGTCATTGATACTGATGTTGGCAACTCCTGATGCGTCCGCTGTGACGTTGCCCAGATCTCCGAAGTGACGTTTTTCTGGGGGATCAGTAGGTGAGCCGTGATCTACTTTTTTGGGATTGAAATGTCCGCCAGTGCTTGTGCAGCCATTTGAAGTGTCCCCGAATTCGTGTATGTGAAACCCATGAAGACCAGGCTTGAGATTTTTTAATTTCCCAGTGATGACGCATGGTTTTCCAGAAGCATCTTGCTTAAAATGTATTATTCCAGAACCTTCTTCACCGAAAAGAACACAATTTGCTTCAACAGGCATTTTAAAAATTAATTATCTGATTTATTTGTAAATATACTGACGTAAGTAAAACGTCTACTTAACGTAAAAAGTTGGTTCAAAGGCTTCTGGCTTGTTATCAAAAAATAAAGAATCCTAAATTGAATATATCATCGAAAAACAAGGCACAAATACAAAAAAATTTTGACTACCGGCAAAGGTGAGCTCAAGACCGAGACGAGACATAAGACTCAACAAATGTTGGTTTAGTTTAAGTAGGCATACTATCAGTGATAAAGGTCTCGCAACCAATTTTCAGGGTCTCGGTCTCGGTTTTGGCCTCGTAATGACCTGGTCTCGGTCTCTTAACTTTTTAAATTGGTCTCGAGACCGGACATTTTTTGATATTTTTGTTATTTAATGTGGTTATGATGATTTACTGCTTCTTCACCATAAACAATTCCCCTTGCAAAATAAAATTAAAAGCCTTTTATTGCCTCTTAAAATTTTTGAATGAACATAGTCAATAAATGGTTTAGTTCAGTGGTTCTTAATCGGGGAGGCACGCCTCTCCTAGGGGGCGTACATAAATTTTCAAGGGGGCGCGATTGTTAACATGTTTTAAAACACATTTTTTATTAATTTTGATAATCAAAATAACAAGGATCTTGAACTTAGCAAGAATCGAATCGAACAACGGAATCCAGCAAGCTTTTTTTAATTGGATTTTGCTCTCACAAACGGTAACTGTGAGTCCTAATTAAAGCACAAATAAAAACTCGTCTGATTTAAAAAAAATTTAATCAAATAAAATTCTCCTATAGATAAAAGCAAGAAACATTACAGTGCGAAATAGGCGACATTTTTGATAAAGCAAAAGAACAGTTTCTCGAGTTAAAATTTAACTCAGCAGCCAAGGACATATTTAAAGTGCTGGACCTTAAGGCGTTTTGGGCCGAATACCTTCCCGTTTACCATCTTATTACCACAGCACACTAATAATTCTGAGTTTACCTGCGGCACACTTACTTTTAAAGGCAAAAGCCTACTTAATACACTTTAAGTTTACATACAGAAATTATATTCACTTCGATTTGAGGTGAAGCAACCTTGCTTCTATATTAAACAACAAGTCACACCTTTCATCGCTAATTAGCAAGACACAACGTCAACTCGTTTTGTTGCTTCTTCCTTTTTCTAACCCCGTCTTTAACAACACACAAACTTTTCAACATTTTGTTATTTTGTTCATGTGGCGGAGCAGAAATAAAAGAAAACTGAACTGAACTGAACTGATTTGATCTCATATTTCGCTATTCTAAAATCATTGTGATCTCGAAAAAAAACAAAAAAAAAGGTCTTCACTTCGATTTGATCTCATGTTTCGCTATTTTTCTCCCAAAATCATGGTGATCTCTAAAAAAACATATACAGCAAAATGAAACTATATGCGTCATTAATGCAGCAGAGCGCTTATGGCAAAACGACGTCGAAACAAATGACCAGCAATGTCAATCTAGTAGCAGCACTTTATTTTCAGCGGATACAGTTGGTAATTTTTGCCCGCCAGAGGTGCCAAGCATTTTTACAAAATATATGAACAAGCGAGAAACAACCAATAACACAAATCCAACACCAAGGGTACAGCTAAGAAAATACTTGAAAGAAGTTTTAACAATGATTGTGTTGCCTTCAAATATTTTTGATTTTTGGAAAAATCTGAAGAATATCCTGCTCTTTTCAAAGTCGCAAACCACGTCTTGTACGTTCCCGCTTCGTCTGCTCCAGTTGAGCGGATTTTTAGCGCCGGCGGTTTGATCATGCGACCACATAGAGCAAGGCTTTCTTGTAAGATGCCAGAGATGCTAGTTTATTTGAAATGTAACTTTGGATTTTTGGAAAAATATAAATTAATGTTATTAATAAAATTAAATTTTTTTCTGGTCTCGATAGTCTCTCGTCTCGGTCTCGAACCTAAAGTCTCGAAATTTTCCGGTCTCGGTCTCTAATCATGTTGTCTCGACTACATCACTGCATACTATATTTCTAAAGAGTATATCGAGACGTTCGTTAAAAGAAAAAAATTTGTCCGTAAAAAGTAGTACCGTAGATACTCGACTATAAGTCTCGAGGTAGAAAATTTACTAGATTTTGAAGAAAACTTTTTTTTTTTTTTTTGTTGACCCGTCTATAAGTTGAATTTATTTTATCTGTCAAATTTTTCTGAAAAAAACCTCGACTTATAGTCGAGTATCTACGGTAATCTCTAAAAACAAAGGTTTTCACTATAATTTTGGAACAAAACTCGAGAAATTGGAGACAGAATTGAAGTGAAGACCTTTTTTTGTCTTTAACCTAAACTTTACCCAAATTTTTTTCCATACGTAAAATTCTAAAAAAATTATGATTTGGGCAAAACTCCATTGCCTCCATATTTTTTTGGCTGGTAAACTTATGCCCACATGGCTGCAATGTTTCGAGTTGGACTCGAGACGCAGAGGTTTGAGACAGAAAGTTTGAAAAACGTGTCTCCAGACGTCTTGATGTTCTTCGAAAAATTTTTTAAAGATGCTGTTTAAAATTTCTTGATGTTCTTCGAAAGTCATCTCAAGACACGTTTTTTGAAAAACTTCTCTTAACATATTTTGATATGCTTCGAAGGCTACTGCTATCTTTTGACTGGCAGATTGGCAGGGAAATAATAAAATTCCAATGGCAGAAATAAAAGTTTATCATTCAATAGCGATGTTTTAACCTTGACTAACCAAGTCTTGGTCTGACTTTTATCCGATAATTGTACCGTAAAAAAGCTGTATTGTTTCTTTATCTGCTAATCTTGATAAAAGTTGTGAGTTAGTCAAATTTTTTAACTTGGCGGCAATCTCTGCAGACGAAATGTAATCGTTTGAAGGTCAATCAAATTCAACGGTTTCTAACTCTTTCATTTGATTACATCTGTACCGAAAAACCTCGGTTTATAATTGAAACAAATCATCGTTTGAATATTTTAAAAAAGTTAACAAAGACCAAAAATAGATTTTGATCAACTAAAAAAGTTTAGAAAATCTAAATAAACAAAGCTATAACTTCTAATAGAATTCAGGGGGTTCGCGCGAATTCGTTTTTTAATGTCAATAACTTTCAGCAAGCCAGTTCTTAATTTAACGTAATCTCTAGCATAGGCGTAGCCTACCTCCCGGGGGGGGGGGGTAATTTCCTCCCAAGCTTCAAAAATTTGAGGAAAATTAGAATTTTTTGGGAGATGATAGAAAAAATTGGGAATATTGAAGGAACGACAAGGAATTATTTTAGACAAAACAAATTTTTTGTTTATTGAAAATGAACACTGGATGCAGAAAAAAAGTTTTAAGGTGAAGACCTTTTTTTAGAGATTATTACGCTTTGGGTAAAAAAATTGAAAACAAATTGAAAGTGAAGACCTTTTTTTGTCTTCACTATAAATTTTGGACAAAACTTCTTCTTACTATTGAAAAGATAAATATAGGAAATCACTCCTAACTCAGCCACTGTTTTAATTAATATGATCAACATCACTTTTGGCCTGCAATGTATTCAACTGATCGAGAAAATGCACACACAGGGGTAATTTGACCGGTTAACATTGAGATAAATGACACATTACTGTGCAAAAGTAGAAAGCAGTGATGTAGTCGAGACCACATGATTCGAGACCAAGACCGTAAAATTTTTTCGAAACCAAGACCGAGATCGAGACCTAAGGTTCGAGACCGAGACAAGAAACTATCGAGACCGAGATTGAGACCAAAATATTTTTCGTAAAAAAATTTAATTTTATTAATAACATTAATTTTTACTTTTCCAAAAATCCAAAGTTACATTTCAAATAAACTAGCATCTCTGGCATCTTACAAGAAAGCCTTGCTCTATGTGATCACATGATCAAACCGCCGGCGCTAAAAATCCGCTCAACTGGAGCAGACGAAGCGGGAAAGCACAAAACGTGGTTTGCGACTTTGAAAAGAGCAGGATATTCTTCAGATTTTTATTTCCAAAAATCAAAATATTTGAAGGCAACACAGTCATTGTTAAAACTTCTTAGCTGTACCCTTGGTGTTGGATTTGCGTTATTGGTTGTTTCTCGCTTGTTCATATATTTTGTAAAAATGCTTGGCATCTCTGCGGGGACGAATAAATGTGTTGTAAAACATGTTAATAGTCGTGCCCCCTTGAAAATTTATGTACGCCCCCCAGGAGGGGCGCCTCCCCGGTTAAGAACCACTGAACTAAACCATTTATTGACTATGTTTACTCAAAAATTCTACGAGGCAATAAAAGGCTTTCAATTTTATTTTGCAAGGGAAATTGTTTATGGTGAAAAAAGCAGTAAATCATTATAATCACATTAAACAACAAAAATATCTAAAAATGTCTGGTCCCGAGACCAATTTAAAAAGTACGAGACCGAGACCAAGTCATTACGAGACCAAGACCGAGACCGCCAGCAAAAGGTCGAGACCGAGACCCTGAAAATTGGTCTCGAGACCTTCATCACTGGTACAAAGACTCATTCGATTTCGACCAATATCACATTGGTGCTTCGCTGTATTCGACCGCATTGCGCTAATTTAAACAGCCAGGAAATTTCCTGGTGAAAATTGACTCGATATGGTGCAAACAATAATCAAACTAGCTAATTCAGAAAAGGTTTATCTGGAAATAGAAAATTGAAAATTTAAGACATCGTTTCGAGGCCTTAAATTGTAAAAAAGAAATAATCTTGTCACGAAACATTAGAAAATAAAAGGTATAGCTTAGCGTGGCGCATATAGCCTAAGTTAAGAATAGAAAAATACTATCGGATAGCAAAATCCTACGCCAGACGGCGCGCGGTTTCGACTATTGAAGTCTCATCAGCGACGGCTTAATTTTGCAAATGTCAAAAAATCGGAAGACCAAAAGACTGAAGTGAAGATTTGATTTTTACAGAATGTCAAAAATTTAAAAAGATTAAAGCACCGAGAGAATTCTTTTGTAAATTGGAATTTTAACTATCAAAGTCAAGAGCCAAAATTAAACAGAAGAATCCGAATAATAAAAAATTAATATTAATAAAATGTCAAAGAAATCTAAAAGATTGAGTCAATTTTAACCAATAATTGTGTTTACCAAGCCACCTCACCACGTCAACTTTAGCAGTACTCACTTTACCAAAGTAAATTTTCACTAGTAATTGTTCTGGCTATTGAAAATCAGCGCAATGCGGTTGTAAACAGCGAAATACCAATGTGATAATGGTCTACATCAAATGAGTCTTCGTTCTCTTGCTCAGCAATGTGTCATTTATCTTGATGGTAAGAAATCAAATTGCCCGTGTGTGCATTTTCTTGATCTGTTAAATATATTGTAGACAAAAAGTGATATTGGTCATATTAATTAAAGTAGTGGCAGAGTTAGGAGTGATTCCATATACTCATCTTTCTATAGTAAATTTCTTGCTGATCATTAAAACTAACGATCTTTAAATTTCTTTTTGTACCCATAAAGTACTTCAAAATCAAGATTTGGGAAAAAGTCACAAAATTTGGACAAAACTGTATTGCTTCCAAATTTTTTTCGGATGGTACGGCTATGATATCTGTACTTCCATATTTCTGTTAATGAGGAAATCTATTGTTTAAGTTCTACAAAAAAGAAAGCTTGTTCTAAAAATTTTGAATTTCATCACTGGCTATATCCTAACTATTTCAAAAACCTAACCCGCATAAACATATGCTATATCTATTCTTCGAATATCCAAGAACAGATTATCCTTTTGGTAAATCTGTTGACTATATTATTTGCTCCTTTCTTGAGATTTCTACAACCACGACATGCATTGCTCCAAGCATGGACAGCAATCACTTAAACCTACTGATCTGAATTGGAAAGGTAAATTCTTTATCATTTATAACTATAACATTTATATAATCCAACCGAAAACAAAAGTAAAGGAAAAATAACAAATTATAATTTTTAATAAATACGCGATCGCTAAACCAATTCAAAAAACTTTTTATAATTACAATGTATTATAAATTACAATTTTTTTGCTCGAAATACGTTATATACAGTAGTTTTTGGTGAACGTGAGCACTAAGAACCTTACATTGCTTTTTGCATTTATTTGGTAGGAATTGAGGGTTTTCTGGCCTCGTCACAGAGCGAAAAAGTAATTAAATCATGAACTGATTTCTATCTAAAATAAAAAGCAAACTCACACTTGTCTTCGGCTGATCAATATAAACTAACATGTTTGTTTCAATACCTGCACTGTTCGCGTTGCAAACAACTAGAAATCTGTAGTTCACAATTGCAGTTCTTTAATATCACCTACACACAAAAAAAAAGTTAAACCAATGTCAAGTGATACAAATGGTTCCAGTAAACCTTTGTAATTTCTTGTATATTATATGTTAAGGCTAGATTTTGTTTTAATATTCCAGCGATTAAAATTTCAACTAATAACATATCTAGAAAATAGTTTTCAGACTTCATAAAAAAATCAATAACACGAGTAAGAAGTAAAAGTTCAAAATCAAAAAACATCGGTCTAAAAAATTGAAAATCAAAACATCTGCAGCAAAAATTTATGAATTCACTAAAAAGCCAATCAGACAAGCCGATTATCAATTCACTAAAAAACCGTAAATCGTATTGCAAAGTACTCGAGACAATATAATCTGTAACCAAATAAACAGAAATCGTTTCGGGTTTTAAAGATCTAAAATAAATAATTAATCATTACAAATAAAAAATAAACACATGTTCCTCCGATAATGTAAAATATTATTTATGATTACACATATAGCCTAATTTGTTAAGACCGTTTTATGATACAACTTTGTAGAAGTTAAGAAAACCACGTCAACTCTATATTCTAATTTTTTTAACAAGTGAAAAAATACAGTCTTTTAATAGAACTTGGCAAAATATAATGTACGCACGGAATTCAAAGACTGAAAAAAATATCTTAAAATCAAATAGTTTGGATATTGCCAATTATAATGAATGAAAGAAATTTTAACGTCGACGCTTTCTGCCTTTGGCTTTGAGACTTCTTTTCTTTTTCTTATCATTTTTTAACTGAGCTCGTTTATCTTTTTTCATTCTACGATCGACAACAGCGAACTTGCCTCTAACACCGGGTGGTCTAGACACTTTTTTACCGGTGCCTCTTCTCGCAAAAACTAAAGTTTTGTTTTCTTTCTTCTTGTTGAGTAAGCCAGCTTTCTTGTAAATTGCTTTGATTTGGGCGGCTTTTTCAGCACTAGACATCGTAACGGAATCGGATATGTTTTCGGCCTGTTTGCGGACTTGCTCACGTTTCTTGGTGAGTTTCTTTTTCTTTCGGGCTTTAGCTTCAGCAATCTTCTTAATAGTCTTGGCGTTAATTTGAAGGTCTTTCGATCTATAGTAATGAATGTCTGCTTTGGAAATATGGGATCGAATAAAATCGTGCTTAACCATTTTCCTTTCCTCTTCAACATACCAATCAGGCAAATCACACTCGTCTTCATTGAAAGTGTTTCGATTAAACGACTCGTCAATTAAGTCGCGCTTTTTCTTTTTTGACGTCGCGATTGCGGTGCCAAGCGCTAATTCTTCAGCAGTTAGTTTTCCCTTTTTAACACCATTACCTCCATAGTTTTTTTGATTTTCATCATCACTATCACTAACAAAATCTTCGTTTAAATCGTAGTCACTATCAGAGGTATCCGAGTCACTCTGATAAGCATTTTTTCTTTCTTCGATTTTATTTGTAACGCTTTTTTTCTTTTTGTTTTCTTTATTTACTTTATCTTCATACAACTTTTCTGCATGTCGCACTTCATTGAGTTCATCATCATTTTCTTCAATTTTTTTAAAAATTTCTTTATCAAACCATAAGTTGGGATTTGGTCGATTATTTATATCTTTTAAGAGGGGATTACCCTCTTCAACTTTTTCATCTTTATTTTCGCTTTCCATATCTTGTTCCGCCAACTTTTTATATGCTTTTACCTCATCAATAACACTTTCATCATCACTAGAAAAATCTTCTTCATTGTCAGTATCAATGTCTTCATCATTACTTTCAATATAATCACTACCATCATCAGAAATTTCCATGGAAGGGTCATTGGTGTATTTTTCACTAACAGAAGTAACATCATCATTATCAAAATCATCTGGAACTTGATCAATATCAGCATCAGCCACAGCAATCATCTCTTTAGAAGACTGTAATTGATCAAGAGCAAATAGTTGCATATCTGAGTGAGAAAAAGATGATTGACCAGAATGGCTCATTCTCTCACGTAATTTCTTTCTTTCTTTTAACACATCTCGCTTTTTCTTTTTTAGATGCCTTGTTTCTTCTTCTTTGATTTCTTCTAATTGACGTTCTATCTCTAGATCACTGTCTTCTTCGCGATCTGCATCTTTTTCTTCATTTTCGTTTTCTTTTTTTAATTGCTTTTTCTTGACTTTTTCATGCCATCTCAAAAGTCTTCTAATGTCTCTTGAACCTAAAAGCTTGATGTCATTAAGAGACTCAATCAAGTCTTTTGTAATATAGGGATCATCTTTCAACGTATCATCATCAAATTCTAGTCTGTTAATTTCACTAAGCATTTGCAAAGGAGTTGGACTCTGAAGAAATTCGGTTACAGTTTTAGTTTTAAACAGCAAACCATGATTATCATCATCGTAACCAATTGCTTTCTTTTTTTTGTCACTTTTAAAATCAGCTACACGAACTCTTTTCAAATCACTTTCAACGTCTTCAAAGACATGCCGGATATCAAAAAATTTCTTATCAATTTTGTCTGGACATTTATAATTTTCACAAACAACAAAAATTTCAGCTGATTCATTCCTGGATGCTTGGGGT
The DNA here is from genome assembly GCA_963680785.1 of Diplosoma virens. Lineage (NCBI taxonomy): Eukaryota > Metazoa > Chordata > Ascidiacea > Aplousobranchia > Didemnidae > Diplosoma > Diplosoma virens. Next base: position 8,900,860 of record OY796885.1, on the reverse strand, counting down.
TTTGTAGCATGTACTTTTCGAAAAAGCTGTTGCAAAACCCACATTAAAGCTTGGTAATCCTTTGACCGAAAAACCTTGGTTATAAACCAACCACCCTTTTTCAAAAAATCACAAGCTAATTTGAGTGCATGAAGTGTAAGAACAGATTGTGAGTAGGCATCTTGCAACCAACTTTTTCCAACATTAGGCGATCCATCATGCAAGAAGCAGTCTGCTTTCCACTGTTGCAATTCCTGACGAATTTGATTGTAACAACTTTCTTTGGTGATATCATCTTGAAAGGTAATGCATCTGGGCACAGGCTTTATTGGAACAAGATCAACACCAATAATGATACTGGACATGGGCATGTGTTCAGAAGCAACTTGCAACCAACCTCCTGGAGCAGCACATAAATCAACAAGAACTTGAGAAGACTGCAAAAAATTGTACTTTTTGTTCAACTGAAGAAGCTTAAAAGCAGATCGAGCTCTATACCCAGTCTCTTTCGCAAGATAATAGTATTTATCTTGACGAGCCTTTCCTTTTTTCTTGACCATGATTAAAAATCAATCAATTGTTATACTGTTTAATTTAGTATCTCTAAATAATAAAAAAAAAAATGTAAATCTTAATTTACACAGCATAATAATTCATTTAGCTTTTAACCTACAACTCCTGTAAAGCCAAGCTCATGTACTTTCATGAAAATTCAAGATCTAAATTAAGTTTCACCATGATTATGTAAAATTTTTAAAAATATAAAAGTTTTATTTTGAACCAGATATTAAGTGAAATTATTTTCAGGAAAAGAAATTCAAGATTTTCCGATCTTTAAACTGAACAATAACACAAAAATTTACCTAGAACTTTTTCAAACAGAAAACTTATACAGCTAATGCTTTGTTAAAATGATTATACAGTAGTATCAAAACAGCTTTCATTTAATGCTTGAATGAAAACAATAACATTATTGCAATTCTAAACCTCAAACCCTAATATAACTACCTAATGTACTGTATAATTGAATATTATGTACATTAAGTGGCAAGACTGTCACTAAAGAGCTCAATGAAAACTCAAGATAAATTACAGAAGCGACGTAAAAAATTTTATTCAAACCTCAACAGTCTGGTGAGTCTTATTCAAATAGAATCTTTGAATTCTTATTCAAATACAATTCACTTAGAAAACAGACTGTTGAGGTTTCAACAAATTTTTTACGTGGCTTCTGTAATTTAACATATTATGTACATTATGTTTTTTTCACCACAAACAAAAAGGCTTTCCTATCTAGTAGTTGGATTTCCAAAAACCTTAGTGCTGTACAGTCTTGCTAACATATGAAATGATTGGTCAAAGGTCAAAATATTTAAAATATCAAGCAGGAATTTTTAGTGAAAAAATTGATTGTTCAAAAATTAAAGCTCTCACATGCAACTGATGGTCAAAAAGTGTGCTGTGGTTACATTAAATGCCATTAAAAGAAAAAGAGAAAAGAAATTAAAAAGCATTCAAATTGTTCCAACTAATCTACTGTATTTAATTTTTCAAATGCATTCTAAAATGAATAAAAGAACAGAATAACTTCATGAGATTTTTTACAGCAAAAAATTAACAGTCTATTCTTCATATTTTGGTTCCTACTACATTGCAAAGCAAAAAAATGATTATATAAATAAATAATTGGTGATGGTTTGTTAATTATGAAAGTAGTTCTACAATTAATGATTGGTGAGAAAGAAGAAAAGTACTAAGAGTATTTTTTAAATAAAACAAGACAGTGAAAAACTACTTATTGATCTTTGAATTTAAGCTAACTTATTTAGTAACCTAACTTTACGTTTTAAACCAAGCCAAACTTAATTTTAACAACTAACTTAACTCAAAACTAAATTTTACTTAGCCTAACCAAATTTAACCATAAAGCTCTTTGGAAAAAAGCTCCTTAAAGTGAAATGTCAATGTTCCAAAAATTAATGCATTCAACAAACAAACTACAAACTGTTGGTGCTTCAATTAATGTTCCATGAGAGCATTGGTTAACTATTGTAAAAATAATAAAATAAATATTGGAGCAGAAAAAGTCATTCCAGACTTTTAATTTAAAAAATTGAAGATCTGGCATTAGACCTTTTAAAAAATCTTTGAGATACAATTTCATTCATGTACAAAGTGTCTATAAATTATCATTACAATTTTTAAAGTTTGTCAAAATTTTATTTTTTGAGATATTTTCATTTGATTTGTTTTATAGTGAAGGAAAATGCTTCAAGTTTTTTCTTTCTTAACAGTAGAGGTGTACGAAAAATAACAGTTCGTTAAAAAGTAACAGTTAATTTTCTTACTGAATATTAACAGTTAAGCGAATCGCAAAGTAACAGTTAAGAGGTTAACTGTTATTATTCAGGCCAGGGCTCTTCAAACTGGGGGTCACGGGATTTTAGATTTTAATTTTTGGAGATCACCATGATTTTGGGAGAAAAATAGTGAAATACAACAGCAAATTGAAGTGAAGACTTTTTTTTTTTAGAGAACATCTTGATGTTGGGGGAAAAATAGCAGAATCAGAAATGGATTCTGGGTGAAGATTCTTTTTTAGGGGTCGCGAAAAAATTTATCTGTGCAAAATGGGTCTTGATGAAAAAAGTTTGAAGAACACTGCACTAAGCCAACTAAGAACTAACCAATAACAAAAATTGAATTACGTTACAAAATTTGTAATGTAACAATTTTTTTTCTTATCTGCTTCTGCCTTTGATATGGTAATAACGTACAATCGCTATCAGTTAATTTTTAGTTGGCCTATTGAATATAAAGTAACAGCTAAAATTTTAAAAGTAGCAGTTAATAACAGTTATTTAACAGTAACAGTTAAGCACATATCTACTTAACAGGTACTTTGGAAATAATTAGGTTTAAAATTACAATTTATTTAGTGATTAAGCAGAATATTTTTGAATTTAGTACCAAAAGTAGAGTTCATGAAAATGAGCAATTCGGAGGAAAAAAGCCCAGTGTTTTTCCTGGTTTATAGAGACAAAGTCAGACATCGAAGCACAACTGTGGGACTATGTAAGAGATATCATTTACCGAATCAAAGTCAGAGACATTAATGATTTGCAACATCGAATAATTGAAGCAATTGATACAGTTAATGCAGATATGTTAGCAAGAACACGGCAAGAAATTGATTATTGGTTGGATATCGTATGTGTGCCTGATAGTGCACACGTAGAAATGTATTAAAGCATCTAACGTAAACTTGAAGCATTTCCCTTTACTATAAAATAAACCGATTGAAAATATCTTCAAAAATAAGACTATGGTGAATTTTTTTAATTGTAACAATAATTTATGAACACTCTGTACATTTCAAATAAGTTTATCACTTTGAATGTATTTAGTCAAAAAAGCAAACAAAATAAACAATCAAAGAAAATATCAAAAGTGGTTTCACAATGTAAATTCATTGCTGGAACTTTGCTTACATTAATAATGGCTCGTTTCTTGACTTTATGTGTAAAGAATGTTATATTGTGCTGAAAATGGTAGACTTTAATAAATTGGTTAACTTTATATAAAAAAAAAAGTGATTTTGCTAAGTTTTGGTTTTGTAATCATACCATAAACCTTTATTTCAAATTAAATTTATAATTTAATGAAATATTATGCATTTGATTATAAACAATTTGATCAAAAACTAATCTTAGCCATCACAGCTAGCCATTTTTTTAATGAAGTTTAACTTTGATACATCAAAAAATGCCTAATAATGTTAAAAAAAAACTGTAGAACTAGCCACTAAAAAATACCTTAAAATATTTTCAATAAAAGTAAAAAAGCCTTTTTGCAAACACTATAATTGCAAACTACATTATCATTGAAAACTAATAACAAAAATCATTATTATATATTATAATCTTATTTGCAATGGTTAAGAAGTTATAAAAAAATACAACTGCTTTTTTCACCAAGCACATTTGTATTAGCGAGTTTAGATAAACAAGTTATATTAGGTTATAACAGGGTTTCCCAAACTTTTAGTTCATCGGTACCCTTTGGACACTGTAGCAGGTTTGCATGTACCCCCAAATTTTGTGACGCTTCTCTAAAAAAAAAGGCTTTCAGTTAGAATCAGCCACTAATTTTCCCTCAATTCATGTCCAAAATCAAGGTGATCTCTGAAAAAAAAGGTCTTCACTTTGAATCAGATACAAATTTTCCCAATTTGCCAAAAATCAAGGTGATCTTTAAAAAATGAAAATTCTTCACTTTTCAGCAGTTACAAATTTTCCCCATTCAAACCCAAAATCACAGTGAAAGTCTTCCCTCTTAACAGTGGTGGATATTCCAATTTAGGGGTCCAAGGCAAGAATTTTCAAAAATTGATGTTATCTAAAAAAAAAGAGCTTTGATCTCGGCTTGCATATTTTTCTCCGAAACTCATGGTGTCCTCTAAAAAAAAAGGTCTTTACTTCCATTTGCTCTCAAATTACCTATTTTTGCCACAAAATCAGGGTGTTCTCTAAAAAAAAAAGGTCTTCCCTTCCGTTTCCTCTCAAATTTACCTATTTTTGCCGCTAAAATCAGGGTGTTCTTTAAAAAAAAGGTCTTGACTCAGAATCATTCTTCACACTCTAAACAAACATCTGCAGCAGATTAAACCTGTATGTGCTATTTTTGAGGGGGCCCCCTAAAATCGAGGGGGGCCTGAGGGATTGCCCCATTTGCCTCACCCAATATCTGCCACTGCCTCTTAATTGTTCTGTTTGATGTAATAACAATCGACTGGATTCAAAAATTGTAGACATTTGAGTCTATTATTTTTTCCAGACATGGAATTTAACTTAAATAAGGATTTTCTCTTACATAATAATGTACCCCTTGAGAAGCCTAAATGTACCCCAGTTTGGGAACCCCTGGGTTATAACAATGTATTACTAGGACATAAGCTTTGACATTACAAAGTCATAATCATTAGCCCTTGATTTTTGTTTTATAATGAATTTATTTTTCATCCATTAGACTTGAAAGATACAGAACACACACACACACACACACACACACACACACACATACACTCTTGAGAATAATACAGTATTTAAAAAAAAAGTTTGGAGAAACTATAATTCAAATGATCTTAAAGATGTAAAATAGAAATATTTTAAGTACAGAACAAGTTGATGAAAATATTTTTTAATTAGAGCACATGTGTGCTACTTGCAAAACACAGGCAAAATGTGGGCTGCAAATGAAAATTCTTTGACCTGCAAAAAGCTTTGGTCTTCACTAGTTTAAATATAAAATGACACAAATTTTTATATACAGACTTTTTTTCATTGAGGAAACCAATTGTTTATGCTTCTTTTTCTATGGCAAAATCAGGTAAAGACCAAAAAAAGTCTTCACATTAAACCTGTGTGATATTTGGGCTGGTATGGCTATGTGTACTGCAACTCCAGCTCAAACTTTAATTTTGATGTATGCATTTGGCCTGCAGTGGCAAAAAGTTGCTTGCCCTTGATTAGAGCATTAACTCTTGTTAAAAACTTTAAATGCTCTACCAATGACAATAATAAACCAAAACAGCATGGCATTTTTATTTAAACTGAAGTTTTGTTGGTTGACACTCAACTGACATTTTCAAAGACATTTAACTGCTGATGGTAACAACTGTTCAAAAGTTTATTATTATCGATTAGTTGTCATTATTAAACAGTTTAATGCCTTTAAAGGTGTTGGATTTTACAGGTGCTAACTGACAAAGCATCAGTTTAAATAATAAAAAATTTGCTGATTTGGTTTGGCATTATTGCTGGCAAAGCATTCAAAGTTTTTAACAAGATTTATACCTGGTGAACTGTCTTATATTTTTAGGGCATCAAATGTTTGAATATTTGAGCACTGTTAATGATTACAACCATAAACCCAATAAAATAAGGTATGTAATAAAAAATCTTTGTAATCAACATACAGTTGCTTAAAATTTTATTTACAGTACAATTATTACAACACAAGGGACTTCAACAAAAAGTCGTGCAATGATGCTGAAATGTTCCAAATCAAAAAAATTTATTTAACTTTTTCAGTGACCTTCAACTTAAAATTTTGTAAATTTCTTTGGAAAAGTAATTTAAAAAATTTATATTTAATGCAATTAACACCACAAATAAATTAATAGAACTTAAAATTGAAATTTTTTAATTAAATTATATTATAATGAGTAAGTTTTAAAATTAATAAGCTTGAAAAGTTATGTAGAAATAAACATACAATACAAAACTTAACAAAATAAACAGACTCTTACAATGGAATTTATTAAAAGAATTAATTTAAAGTGTTAGCTGAGACTAAAAACAACTTAAAACTTCTTTGAAAAACAATTAATGGTGTTATTAAATATAGAAAAAGATTAAAGTTTAAAAAAGAATGCCACAAACTTAAATAACATAAATAATTATTTCAACATTTACTTTTTGGCAAAAAAATGGCTCCAAAAGTTGAGAACAAAACAGAGAAATGCATTCTTTCTCTAATTTCAACACATTCAAACACACTCCCTTCATTACATCTAAAAACCAATAGATTCATATAAAGTTACAAACATAACAATGAACTAAATTCCAAGAAAAGTACAGGTCCTGATGAGATTCCTATTATATATATAAAAACACATGTTAAAATTATTGACCCAACTCTAACATGTTTGATAATTGTATTAATGGTGGTATATTTCTAACATTTCAACTGGGACAAGCAGTTCCAATATATAAGAATGGTTGCAAAAACCAATATTTTAATTACCATCTCATAACTATTGCTAAAAACTTTTTGAAAAACGCATTTATGAACAAATTATAACCATTTTACAAAACAAAAATTTCAACTTGAATTAATTTGGTTTTAAACAAAATATTTCCACAGAACATGCAGTAAGACAATTATACAATGATCTTGTCAAAATATATTGCTAAAAAAATTTAATGTTGTGTTTTTTTTTTTTACAAAAAGCATTTGACACAGTCAATTATCAATTTTGCTCTTATATAGCAAGAAAAATATCACATGTGAAAAATTCGTTTGTAGCCCTTCAAAAGCAACTTTACTAACTGAATAAAATACACTTCTTTAAATGGTGTTAAATCAAAACTGTCTAAACATTAAAGATGGTATGCCTCTAGGATCCACACTTACCTTATTTTTCATAAATTATTATTAATGTTGAGCAATTTGATGATGATACAGTTTTAGTCAGCAGCGTGGTTAAGTGGTTAAAGCACCATGCTTATGATCAACATGGTTTCGGTTCAAAACTCACTTGCACCATTCTGTTACGTTTTTGGGAAAGACACTTTACAGCACTTTCCTTGCTTGGTGGTATTGGCAAGCAGTTCTGAATTACAGTCATATCTCTATTAAATTACAAGCCAACAGCAATATCTTGGCATCTTCAGAAGCAGGTCGGGGTAATTGCCTACCCTATGTATTAGCACCTCCGTTGCTTTCCTGAAGTCAGGATAAATATTGAAATGAAATAAAATAAACCTGAGCAAATAGATCTATAACAGATTCAGCTATAAAAGTCAATAATGAGTTAATTAAAATTAATATGCCTGTCTGGGTGAAATCCAATATGATTACAAGAGAAATTTATGACTATTTCTAAAAGCATAAATGGCATTTCTAAAAACTGTAAAAACTTTGATGCAAAATGAGTTGGAATATATAAATAAAATAAAATACATGGAGATCATAACTGATGATCAGCTGACTTGAAATTCACATATTCAAAATATATGCCCCAAACTTCCTAAAGCATCACAGCCATTAAATTAAAAAGCATTGTTAATATTGCTACATTGAAAAAAGTTTATTATACAGTTAAAGTCTTATTTATATTTTTTACAGCAGTGTATCACTTCCAAAAGATTGACATCAGTAAAAAGGCTTATATTTATTGACAAAACTATTAAAAAGAATTATTGGGTCTTTTCAAAAAGTCACCATAAGAATTTTTTTTCATCATACTAACCCAGATCCCCTGCAATAACCATCACTTCATGAGATCCCTTATCTCTTAGTTTCTTCTTTATTCCATCCTGGTGCAAAAAGGGGGATTCTGAATTAGTTTTATCAATTAAAATCCTTACATGACTTTTTGAAAAAACTGTTATTACTTACATTCTTTATTGTACATTTACAACCCCACTATTTTTTTAAAACTTTTAAAAAGTCCATGTATAAATTTTATGGTCACAAAAATTGACTATTGCTATTTTTTAAAGCAAATTAAAGATATACACAATTATAAAAAAAAAGATACTCATCAAATTCCAACTACTTTGCAGACTTTATAAATTGAAATAAGTAAAAATTAATTTTCTTTTTTAGGTTCTGAAATTTGGCAGGATGTACCAAATAATTTAAAACCTTCTTTATTTCAAAGATTCATGAAAATCCAAATTTATGTTATATTACTTGCAAAGATATGCTCAAGATTCTTATTCTTATTAATTCAGAATTAAAATACAAAATTAGTACCAGCAGATGGAACTCCCATTAAATAATATTATGTACAAGTTACTATTACCCTTGGTTTGTTTTTTAGTTTACAAACTGTCCCTTTGCTTATTATGTTTGAGGGTGGCAGCAGACATTGAAGACAGTGTAGCACTTCTGCTCCATGTATGTATAAGTGTTCAAAATAAGTTGAAATTGAAATGAATTGAAGTAAAAGTTCAATGATTACTATTTTTTTTATAAAAGTTCAGTTCAGTTCAGTCTCTTTTATTAATGCTCCGCCACATGATCAAAATACAATAATAGATTAAAAGGTTTGTGAGTTGCTTAGAGACGGGGTCAGAAAAAGGAAGAAGCAACGTGAGAATAAATGCTTACATTACTTCGTAGTTTGGTAATCAATAAGCATTTGTCAATTTGTTATCAATCAAGCTGTAAAAAATATTAATGCATAATCTCGTGGACTATGTTGCCAATAAATTTTTCAACCAATTATCAATTTGAACCAGGATGTCAAACGGAACAAAAACTCGAACCGTTGTCGTAGTCGTTTAAAAGAGCATCCACTTCAGGTCACACACAAACAGAAATGAGGCCGAGGATTTATCCTTTTACTACCCCAGGCTGCTCTACTGCCCAGATCAGATGCTGGTAGTAATGTTGAGCCAGCATCGAGTTTCGTCATTCGAAACCGCCAGACCTTGTGTTCCATGTGGTGCCCGATGTATGGAGCACGTTATTAGAACGTGGTCTGCGGTTTGTACTTGAACCGTAAGCCGTAAACCGGTACGTATTACCCGCCTGTTTTTTCTAAACCAAACCAGAACTAAGCCGTTAAAAATAAAATTTGCTGAACCTGAACCGAGGCTTTCGAGATACTGACTTGACTATTCGAGACACTAGTTTGAATTTTAATAGCTGTATTGAACATCATTTTTAATTATCCATATTAGTAAGGATTTATGCATAGCAAGGATAGCAAGCATGGAACAAATTTTTCTTTTTTTCATTTTATTTTTAATTTTGTTTTATCCTCCGGAATTGCAGGAAATAAACGGAAACGTTATACATAGATTAAGCAATTACCTCGACTGCTTACGGAGATTCAGTTCAGTTCAGTTTTTCTTTTATTTCTGCTCCGCCACATGAACAAAATAACAAAATGTTGAAAAGTTTGTGTGTTGTTAAAGACGGGGTTAGAAAAAGGAAGAAGCAACAAAACGAGTTGACGTTGTGTCTTGCTAATTAGCGATGAAAGGTGTGACTTGTTGTCTAATATAGAAGCAAGGTTGCTTCACCTCATTATAAAGTTGTTTAAAAAAATAGAAAGAAAAAAACAAAAAAAAAATAAAGTATAGGACCGAGGTTATTTGCTTAATAAAACACTGCTATGGGGGTGGTGCAATGGTGGGACCATAGCAGAGTTCAGCTGGATGAATAGCCTATGATCAGTCCTTAAAAATATGTAAAAGCATGAACACATTTGTTAGGATTAGGAGTTTGGTTTTGAACTAACCCTAACACAATATCACATGCAAAACTTATTTTAACAGAATTTATTAATTAATTACACATCTCCGTCCCAAAACAGCAGCGTAACGTTTTTATAGTTTATTGTCTGTCTCCCAAATGGTATACAGCCACGTCCGTATATATATATAGCAAGCATCACCGAAATCCTAATCATTTACCGTGGGACACAGGAACACTGTTGCAAAATTTCACACGATAGCATTATGGGAAGCGGACACGATAAAATAAAAACATAGACTCGAACATAAGGCAAGCACGCTGCAACCACGCATTAAGCATACACGAATCACGACACATTCTACCAGCCCAACAGGCAAACAAACCCACCGAAAGAAATCCTGTTGCGGATCAAAAATCATTTCACGAACAAAAACCTCAGTAAGAAAAAATACAAAAACAAAAACATTACACCATTAGTAAAAAAAAAAAACAAACAAAAAGAACACAAAAACAACATAAGAAAACATACTAAAAAAAATTAAAAAAAAATAAAAAAAAATCTACAAAAACCGATGCAAAGTAGTAACAATAAATAGTAAAATAAAATTTATGCGATAGCTAAAAAAATTGTTCAGGTAGAAACAAGAGTGATCCTGAAGAACTTTTCTTGAGTCTTTTCTTGACCGTTGTAGAGTTGAAGATTTTCAAATTGTTCAGTTGTTTTCCTGAAACACAAGAAAAGGAAGACCAGCAAAAGATATTAAATGATGACCTACGTAACAGTTTATAAGTTTGATTGTTGTTCAAGGAAGAATGCTTTAGATTTTTTAACAAATGTACTTAAGGATTTACATAGATTTATTTTTTCAGGTAATTCATTCCAAATTTTTGGGCCAATGTATCTTATTGATTGTTTTGTTATTGTGTTTTTGCATGATATAGGTATGATTTGAGAGTTACTTCTAGTAATTACAGTGGACGTTTTTCTTTGAAATATATTGTTAAATGCTGACGGTAATTGCTTGTGGAATGATTTGTACTTGAAAATTGAAATATTTAATTTATAGAGTTGTTGTATATTAAGAATATTATCTTTTGTTATTTCTTTGTTGCGTTTTTTTGCGGGATTAGTGCAGATTATCATATTAATAAACTTGTTGCAGATTTTTTGTAATTTATTAAGTAACACAGAGTGTCCATAGCACCAAGTTGTAATGCAATACCTTATATGACTCAGAATTAATGAATGAAAAAGTGTAAGTAGAGCTTCTTGAGTTAAAAAAGGCTTTACTCTCATTACTGCGTATAGCGATGATTTTAGTTTGCTGATTAGCATTGCCATGTGATCTTTCCATGTTAAACGTTCATTGAATATAAAACCTAGTAATTTGACTGAAGTGACTCTTTCAATTTGATTTTTTCTAATAGTTAAAACTGATTCTTTTGACAATGTTTTTGTGGTACGAGAGCTAAATAAAATGTATTTTGTTTTTTTGACATTAAGGGAAAGCTTATTTGCTATTAGCCAGTTGTCAATGTTTTCGGGTTCTTTATTTCCTTTTTCAAATAATAAATTATTGTTTTTTGCATTAAGGATCATCGTTGTATCATCAGCAAAAGACAGGTTGTTGCTATATTTGAGACATTTTGAGAAGTCATTAATGTAAATTATAAACAAGAGTGGACCGAGTATTGAGCCTTGAGGTACCGAGGGAGAAATAGGTTCTATATTTAAATACTTGAATAATAATCAACTTGTTGGGTTCTTCCAAATAAATAACTTTTAAACCAATCATGAACTGTGCCTCTCACACCATAATGATACAATTTATTTAGTAATATTTCATGATTAATAGTGTCAAAAGCTTTAGACAGGTCAAGAAAAATTCCAAGGCTATTCATTTTTTCTTCAAATGATGTTGCTATTTGATCAGTAAGCAGGGAAGTAAGATGACAAGTTGAGTGTCCTCGTCTAAAACCGAATTGATTTTCACTAATCAAGTTAAACTTATTTAAAAAAGAATATAAACGAATATAGACAAGTTTTTCAATTATTTTAGAAAAACAGGAAAGTAAGCTGATAGGCCTGTAGTTAGAAACATCTTTGGGACAACCTTTTTTAAAGAGGGGAATTACTTTGGTGTGTTTTTAAAGCAAGAGATAAATTTTCCTTGTGATAAAGATTGATTAGAGATGTAGCTAAGAATGGATATTACATTTTTAGGGAGATGTTTAAGTACAAATGAAGGTATACCATCCCAACCTGAACTCAACTTTGGCTTTAAAGTAGATATAATTCTTTTGATTTCTTGTGGGCATGTTGGATAAAAAAACATGGAAGAGGGGTTTGAAGAACCTAAGTAATCTTGATAGTTAGCAACAGAAGCAGGGAGCTGAGATATTAGTTTACATGAGATAGTAGAAAAGTGTGTGTTAAATGTGTTTGCTATTTCTTTAGGTTCATATATCATTTTTCCAGCTTCTAAGATACAATTAGTTTTACTGATGTTTGCTTTAGTCCTTCCCAAAATTTCATTAATGGTTTGCCAAGTTTTTTTTATATCATGTTTATAATTTTTAAATTTGTTCTTAAAATATTCTCTTTTTTTTTGCTTAATAAGATGAAAATATTGATTTCTAATTTTTAGATACTTTTCTTTTGCTAATAAGTTATTTTTTTGTATATATTTTTTATGTAATCTGTCCTTTTTGTGAAGTAATCTCCAAAGCTCTTTGTCAAACCATTGGCTATTCTGTTTTTGATTTTTTGATTGTTTAAAAAAATTTTGGTTAAATTTATTTAGAAAAATATTTTGAAGGTTTTGAAAAGCTAAATCTGGGTCAGAAAATGTAGCACCATTACTGTAGTCAATATTTTCAAGAGAAGCTTGAAAATTTATTAGATTAGAAGCAGAAAAGAATAAATTTTTGATTGGACAAGATTGTCTTAATTTACCAATTTCAGATATTTGAAAAATAGGAAAATGGTCAGAGACACTATGCACTAATATGCCACTTGTTATATTGACACAAGTTATATTTGTCCAAATATGATCAATGGTGGAAGCACAATTATTTGTTAGTCTTGTGGGGCCATTGATTAAAGGAAAAAAATTATTATTAAACATGGTGTCTGTTAAAATTTCAGTGCCAGGGTCTTTTTGGTCAATGAGATTAATGTTTGTATCACCCATTATGTACACATTTTTGTTATGTTTTAATTTATTAAAGACAAAATTGAGGTATTCAAAAAATTTATTTAGAGATTTGGTAGCTTTCTTAGGTGATCGATAGATTGTCCCACAGGTAACAACCTTATGGTCAAAGTAAATATCTATGAAAATTGATTCAAAGATTTTTTCATCCATTATATTTAAATCAGAACGTATGTCAAAGACCAGGTTTTTTTTTTATGTACAAAGCTACTCCACCACCTTTATTATTTTTACGAGGATTTGACAAATAAATGTAATTCTTTAAATTTTTGTACTGCCCTATTGAGTTAGGTTTTTCCCAAGTTTCATTAACTGCAATTATATGTGGACTAAAATCTAGAGCGGATATCGAACACTCAAACTTGGTAAAATTATTGGGGTTAATAAGTGATTTCATATTGATGCATATTGATGAAAAAGTATTTTCACTGGAGTTTTTAAGGAGTATTGCTGCTTCATTTGAGCTTAAATAACTATCATTTCCTAATGAACAAATTTGTGTTTCAGTGTCATTGGATACTTCTGTACAAATTTCTGGAAAAAGTTGGTTTAATTTTTTTGCATCATAGCTATGTTTTTGTTGATTTAGATCAGTTGTAAAAAGGTTTGAAAAATCAGAAGACTATAGAGCATGAAAAGGAAATAAGGTTGCAGAGCAATTAAGACATAGAGATTTGTTTAAAGAATTTTCAGTTCAGTTCAGTTTTCTTTTATTTCTGCTCCGCCACATGAACAAAATAACAAAATGTTGAAAAGTTTGTGTGTTGTTAAAGACGGGGTTAGAAAAAAAGGAAGAAGCAACAAAACGAGTTGACGTTGTGTCTTGCTAATTAGCGATGAAAAGTGTGACTTGTTGTTTAATATAGAAGCAAGGTTGCTTCACCTCATTATAAAATCATTAGAATGCTTATTAAAACATTGAGAGTGATAGTTTTGATTGCAGGAGTTACAAAGTGAAAATAGTTATTTTTTTTAATTTGTTGTTTATATTCAAAGCAAATAATTATTTGGCTATTACTACTACACATCAGTTATATGAACAAACACAAAAAAGAAAAAAAAAATTACACAGGCATACAAAAAGATTAACAAAGAGAGAATATCAAAAATAAAAAATGTTAAAATAGCTTCTATTAAATTTATTAAATTAAATGCAAAATTTACTAATAGGTAAAAAAAAATAAAATTATTATGAGATAAGGGTACATGAAACCAGCCAATTTATAAAGATATATTAATAATTTTTTGTATTGGGAAAATTTTTAGTTTAGACTAAATAATAAAAATTGACCAATTCAGTATAGAATAAAAAAGATAGATCATTGTTTTACAGTTTGTGCAATGTGCATAACTGAGTTCACATTTAATTTTAGTTATATCAATAAAATCATCAATTACCTTTTTTTTATTGTTATGAAAAACAAAAATCTCACCCTTCCAACTCCAAACTGGGCATTGTTTAAATTCCAAGCGAGCTTTCTCTAATAGTTGCAGTCAACGTTTTGTAAGGGATTCTGTGATAATCATTTTAGTTCCTTTGAGAAGTCTTTTTTTTCTATATACTTCATTTTTTTGTGTCCTACGAATGAACTTGACAATAACTGGGGTGCCTTTTTTTGAGGATAGTGGATGTGCAATGTCAAGATCATTTGCCTGTAAAGGTGAATCAAGTTGTAAATGTTCGTTTAAAGTATTACACACAAAATTTTCTATTTCTAAATACTTCCCCGGTTTTGATTTTGGTACGTTTTCACATCCATGAATGACCAAACAATTTGACCGACAATATTGCTCAAGGTCATCTTGTCTTCTTTCTACAGCAGATAACCTTTTCATGGTTGAATCAATCATCTGCTGCAGTTTTAGGAGAGCTTCTTTCATGCCATTGAGCTCATTCTTTTGTTCATCGTTTTTTGATACACCTGTAACACAAATTTTGGAGGCAGCATCTGATCTTGGATTTTTAGATTTATTTTCATAATTTGATTCATAAACTGCCAACCTTTTTTTCATTGATTCTATTTCAATTCTAATCTTTTTTAAATCCTCCATTTTTTATGTTTGTTAGAAAAATAATAAAATTTAAAGTTTTTAATTTAACAATTGAGTACACCTAATAAATTACAAAGAAATTTTGGCTTAAAACTATACACCACCTATTCCATGTACCTTATTCAAATAGAGATACCAAGTATAGCCATCATATAGGTGTCCGGTTAAAATTTATATCTTTATTTTTCAGTTCATAGAGATATGACTGAAATTCAAAGGCACTTGCTAAGACCGCCAAGCAGGGAAAAGTCCCGTAAAGTGTCTTCTTTAAGGACACAGCAGAATGTGTTTTTGAAAAAAGTTAGTGTGATTAGAGTAAAACAATTGCGATCAGCGTGGTCGAGTGGTTGGAGCGCCGTGCTTGTGGTCAACACGGTCTTGGTTCAAAACCCACTCGCACCATTCTGTTGTGTCCTAGAAAAGACACTTTACGGCACTTTCTCCTTCTTGGTGGTCTTGGCAAGCAGTTCTAAATTGCAGTCATATCTCTATTAAATTACAAGCGCACAGCAATATTTTGGCATCTTTGGAAGCAGGTCGGTGTAATTGCTTACCCTATGTATTAGCGCCTCCTTCGCTTTCCTGTAAGTTGGGAGGGTAATAATAGGAATAAAATAAAAACAAATAAATAAAAATGGATCTAGTAGGTTTAGAATCCGGACCATGTCGATCACAAACAGGGCGATCTAACCACTCAACCACGCTGACTAAAAAACAAATATCACGTGAGTTTACGCAATAAAGTAATTGAAGTTAATCATTTTTTAGTTTTTTTATTTTCATAATTTTGATTCATTGCCGCCAGCGCATTCAATATGAATTTGTGATCTTTTAATTTTTTTGATTTGTTAGCTTATTGTTTCATTTTTTTCATCTATCTTTTTCTTTATCTTTTTGCTTGCTGGAAAGTGTCGGAGGCGCTAAACTTACGGCAAACAATTACTCCGGCCTGTTTCCAGAGATGCAAAGATATTGCTGTCCGGTCGTAGGCGTTCGCAAGAGGGGTTTTAAGAGTCAACCTTTTTTTGAAGAAAGGTGATCAGAGATATGCACTTATGTGTAAATAACATATTAAGACAAATAGATTGCAATATTATGGTATAAGCTTTTGGGATTTTTGCACTTTGTTCTTTTTAAACTTTATTAATAATTTTATTAAAGATCGTTTTTTAACGCCCCAATTGCACCAAAGTTTGCTAATCTGAGTAAAACTTTCAAAATCTAAAAATATTTTAATATAAAGTCAGGTCTTCTGTGTTTTACTTTTGATGCTTATTGATGTCTATTGTTTTATCGTAATGTTTTCGCATGAGATGCGAGCCTACGTAAGTTGCTACGAAAAGCGAAACAAGTGCTACGCATCTGAGAATAACCTTTAAAAGAAACTCAATTATACTCTGGAAAGTACGATAAAAAAATTAAAAATATTGGCAAATACAACAAAATTGGCTCTACATATTTACTAAAATCATTTCAATATCCTGGTTGATCGGTGGTTCTCAAAGTTTAAGTTGTATACTTTCCTTTCAAGACTTTGCGATTTCCATCAGCATATGAAAAAATTTTTTTGAAAAAAATTTCATTTTTGTTAACCCTAGAAAAACCATCGGGCCTATGAGACCCGGTTAGAGGAAAGATTAACTTCTTGTTTAACAAATAATTGAACTTTTTTTATTTTCTATTTTTATCTCTATATTCATCCTCCTGGCTCGCAGGAAAGTGACGGAGGCTCTATACATAGGATAAGCAATTACCCCGACCTGCTTCCGGAGATGCCAAGATATTGCTGTCCGCTAGTAATTTAATAGAGATATTACTGTAATTTAGAACTGCTTGCCAAGACTACCAAGCAGGGGAAAGTGCCGTAAAGTGACTTTCCCAAGGACACAACAGAATAGCGCAAGTGGGTTTTGAAGCAAAACCATGTTGATCATCAGTCCAGTGCTTTAACCACTGTAACTTCAACATGATGCTTTAACAATAAATGCTCTAAAACTTGTTGACTTTATTTGTATACTCTTTACGAAAATATCATATGACTACATATTTTGCATTTATACAACCTCATAAATACAAAAATATGCTCGGGTCTAACACTAACAGGCCCACTTGGTCTCCAATTTGTCACACTCATTCATAATAATTTTAATCATGACGATGTAGTTTATCCCGTTAAAAGTAGTTCAAAGTTTTATTATGAAATAATAATCGCGTGGCCGGTGAAGTTCTACTCTCATATTGTGTGATTTAAGGTCTACGATTCGCTTTCTATTGCTTGAATGTATTTTCTTGTCCTTTTTTTCTTTTCGCCCGACAGTAATGACGTAATATGTTTTTGTCCTGCGTCACCATCCCGCTAGTAATGGAATGTTTGCGCATATACGATTTGGTTATATCTAGCAAAAGCGTTCTCCCTATAAGCAATTCACTTTTATTTATTACAGAACAATTCGTTTAGCAGCTTATTTAAATAGAATCTTTTTAAAACCAGCAAAAGCCAAAACCCAAAAGCCAAAAGTAACCAGAATTAAAACAACGATTTCTTTATTACTTTTCTGACTTATCTCGTCGCCAGTCAAAACGATATTAATCAAAAAACGCTTCTTATCTTTTTTTTCCCACACGTTTTTCGGACAAGGCTGGATTGTGACGTAGCTTTGAGAGCTACACGGGCACCTTGAATGAATACGGTTTTTAACTGAAATCCGCTTTACAATTTCCAAACAAGAATGACGATTACGTTTTATTTGAAAATGGCCTACTAGGGTTAATACCCCACTATTTATACTAAGATATAGAATTGAGAAAAGCAACCCAGCCATCAGAGGCACATTTCCGTGTCTCTTGATGCCGGTCCCAAGCCCGGATAAATGGGGAGGGTTACGGCAGGAAGGGCATCCGGCGTAAAACTTTTTGCCAAAACAGACAAATGCGTAATCATTATCAATCCAGACCGGATCGGTTTCGGCCCGGGTTATCAACGACCGCCTCAGGTGTCGCAGAGCAGGGCACCTGTGGAAATTATGCTACTGTTAAACATAGTGAAAATAAGAGCAGAAAGAGAGGAGGAAGGCGAGTGAGGAAGCAGCGAGAAGTGTGGAAAGGAAGACGCTCACTTATAAGGGTCGGTGCCTTAAATATTGGAACAATGACTGGAAGGGGAAGAGAGCTGGCAGATATGATGGAGCAAAGGAATGTAGACATACGTACAGTATTGAGCCTACAGTGAAAAGGTAGTAAAGCAAGGAGCTCGGAGGTGGAAGCAAACTATTTTACAACGAAGCTGATGGAAGAAAAAATGGGATAGGGATAGTGGTGAGGGAGGAGCTGGCTGAAAGTGTCCTGGAAGTGAAGAGGGTGTCAGACAGACTAATGGCCATTAAGCTAGAGGTAAAAGGATCCATCCTAAATATAGCAAGCGCATATGCTCCACAGGTTAACAACAACATATAGGAAAAAAGGATTTTTGGGAGACCTGAATGGGTGGATAGAAAGTATATCAAAAGAGGACAGAATAGTTCTTGATGCAGACCTAAATGGAAATTTGGGCAAAGGAAACATAGAGGATGAGGAAACAATGGGGAAGTACGGTGCTGAAACAAGAAATAAAGAAAGATCAATGGTTGTGGATTTTGGGAAAAGGATGGATTTGGCAATTGTCAATACTTATTTCAAGAAGAAAGATAAACACAGTGCGACGTATAAGAGTGGAGGAAAAGTACCCAAGTAGATTATGTGATGTGCAGAAGGAGGAACTTGAAGGAAAAATGCGATTGTAAGGTAATATTGAATGAGTGTGTTGCAAAGCAGCACCGTATGGTGGTATGCAAAATGGCTCTTATGGTGAAAAAGAAAAAGGAAGAGGAAGTAAAGCCAAAAATACGATAGAGGAAACTGTAGGAAACAAGCTGTCAAGAAGCGTTTAGACAAGAGGTGACCAGGATTCTGAGAGTCAAGGACGGGTTACCTGACGAGTGGAACAAAACAGCAGAAATGCTAAGAAAAACAGCTGAAACTATACTGGGATGAGTGACATTTAGATAACAAAAAGGAGACAGGGAGACATGGTGGTTGGAATGAAGAAATCGGCAGCGTGGTCGAGTGTTTAAAGCGCCAAGCTCGTGATCAACACGGTCTCGGTTCAAAACCCACTTGCGCCATTCTGTTGTGTCCTTGGGAAAGACACTTTACGGCAAATTCCCCTGTCTGGTGGTCCTGGCAAGCAGTTGTAAGTTACAATCATATCTCTTAAATTACAAGCGAACAGCAATATCTTGGTATTGCGAACAGCAATATCTTAGAAGAAGACCGCATTGAGAAAAGCGAAGCGGCTAAAACAACTTTAAATGATGTCATTACCATTGGAAACAATTACGAAAGGCTATAAAAAATATAGCAATTTTTAATCTTCAAGGCATTGGCGGAAAAATACAATTTCAGATAATATGATCATCGAAAATAACTACATTTGGCAATAAAAATAAAGCAACTTTTAGTCTGTGAGACATTAATGGGAAAAATTAACTTTAGATGGAGTGATTGTCGAAATCAATTACCTAAGGCAATAAAAATAAAACAAGTTCTGATCTTTACGATATTGGCGGGAAAAGACAATTTTAGACGATGTGATTATTGAAAACAATTACGTAAGACATTAAAAATAAAGCAACTTGTGATCTATAAGATTTTGGCGGAAAAATTAACTTTAGTTAAAAAATCTTACCTCGACTAAAATCGAGTCTGCATTTAGCACTCACTTTGCTAAACACTGAGCCAGATATAATTGATTTTAGTTGAAATAAAGAGTGCTTGATAAGGCAGTCAAAGCTAAATTTTTCTGATTCTAACCATCTGTTACTTTCACAAATTTTAGTTTTTTAAATTTTGGAGGGTTTTTGAAATTTATGTTCCGCTGGTAAAAAGTTTTTTAAATTTTGTAGAAGTTAATTCGGTAACTTAATACGTTATTTAATCGTCTAACCTTTCGGCGCCTGTAAGGAAGGCCTCGCCGATAACGCAATCTCGGTGTCTACTAAAGATAAAATTCTTAATCTTCTTGCTGGATCTGACCTTCGAACCAGCGACAGCAAAAATATAGTTTAGCTAAACCACAGCTAAGACTACCACAATATCTTTTTTATTAAAAAATATGCTCCAATCCACTTAGTCCACAATAGTACACAATCAAAAACAGGTAAAGCTCAACAGCTTAATTCTTCACAATCACGTAGACAACCAAAGACTTGCGACCAAAAAACTATGAATTTACACAGCTAACAATTTTCCAATTCTAAGTTACCACAACGAATCATCGAATCATCGAATCATAATAATGCTTCCGAGCGAGCTTTATTTATATTACTCGGTCGTAAGTATTTCGAATGTTCTGAAGTTATCCAAATCAAATCAAGCCAATCACAATAACTACTATTACGTCACATGTGACACAATAGCGAACCAGTCAACCGAATAGTTCTGGATCTTTCTCCAAGACTCAAGAGACTTAGCAATGTTGCCATTTTTTTATAACTAAATGTAAAATATTTAAATTGCTCATAGAACCGTTATTTCTTCGGCTATTTGAGCCGGATCAAAGCGAAATCAAAGAGATTTTTTATGAGATTGTAAATATATATAGTGTGGCAATTTTTAGGAACGGAACACTATCATCCAATCAAAATACAATTCATTAAAAAACCCAATACCACTCTTTTCACCCCAGTGCAATCATTATCTTATTTAAATAAAATTGAATATGTAGCAATACAATTTGAAATATCTTTATACTTTTGTAACAATGTATTGTGATTGTAGCCTTTATTAAAATTGGGTTCAATTTGAGCTGAACCAATTCAATTATATCAGTGAGCTTGGCTAAACGATAGTCTATAAATATAGTTACTTTGGCTAAATTCTTAAAAATTTTTATTGATGTTTAATGTTTGTCTTTACAGTTAGGCCAAAAAAAAAAAAAAAATTCGTGGATCTACAAGGCAAAAAAGGCGCAATAGGCTCACTTTAATTTGGAATCTAAGTTTGGAAAAGTTTTTCGCCCATGACCAGAATCATTTTTAATAATTGTGTTTTCGACTTACAAAAACTCCTGTTTGACAAATTTCTGCATATGCGCATGTGTCCGATTAAAAAATTTTTTTGTTTTTTAGTTTTATAAAAATTGTGGTCCTCATTGCTCTGAGAAATCTAATATTATTTTGTGTTTCACTGTCAAAGTAAATGGAAATTTGCTTTTCTACAGCAACTTGTCTTTAATTTCAAAGACTTATTTTTATAAAATGATTAATTTTTGTGTGAAAGTTAACTTCACTCATCACGACTTTGACTGGTTAATTTTATCTAGTTTTAGATGCTCTCCTTCGCATAAACTAGTCAAAAAATGCTACAATTTGTTCGTAGACTACACGAATCATATTTTTGTTTTTGAATTTGCTACAATGTGTTTGGTGACCTACTTGTGCGAAATACCAAAACAATTATAAGCTATTTTTTCGGGTGATAATTTAAAGCAAAATAGTAATTTACACCAGACTACATACATAGGCGTCCACTAGGGAAAAGAGTGTAAACATTTTTAATGATTTAAAAATTTTCATCTTGATTGAAAAGTGAAGACCTTTTTTCTAATCTTTGCAAAATAGCTTTTTTACCTCGAATGTTAAGCAAGAACCTCCCGAAAATGTCTTCACTTGTTAATCAAAGTAAATTTACATTTGGAATTTTTCTTGGTTTCACATTTTTTGTGTAGATTTTAGCTAGCAATTGAATTTATTGACTTGAATCATTTTTATTTGGCCTCTAGTCGAGTCCAAGCGCTTTCCAAATTTTACAAGTGGACCAATTTTTTGCAAGTTATTACAACTCTAAAAAAGAAAAATTTAAAAGTAAAAATCAATTAAATGATTTTAAAGAAATTTTTAAAGAATATAACCAATTTTAATTTTTAATTTAGTCTTTTTTTTTGTAGCGTTTGCAAAACAAACTTTTGTAGTACCTAATACAAACTTTAAAAAATGTTAATAAAAAGTTTACATGGTGGCGCAAAAAAGTGCGGAAAAATTTAAAAGGTTTTCAAAAATATATATTTTGGTAATTAAAGTTAAAACTTTGTTTATAAATTTAATTTTGAAGCTTAAGTCAATCTATTCAAATTATAGCGCGATAAAATCTTTTGATTATCTTGACTACGCATCAGAATTGAAAAGAGAAGTTAAGAGTTAGGGATAACTAATTGCATTCTTGAAGTTGTAATCCAGATTTATAACAAGAATTAATTCAATTCAATTTTTATTTTATTTACTATTAAAGTATTACGTTTCGAAGCTCTTATTAAAAAAGTGATTGCGAAATAGGAAACAGCGGCTAAACGATATACGTTATTACACGCACAACGTCAATTGTCCGTGGTCGCCGGACCTTTAAAACGATATTAGCTACGTTAATTTTAAAAAAAGAGAGAAAAAAAGAAAACAATTAACATAAATTTTTTAAAAAAATAAGAAGTGTATACATAAGCGCAGAAGGTAGTAATAATACTATATCACAATAAAATATACACATTCTAGCCATATAAAAAGAATGTTGCATAATCATGGGTGGGAAAAACAACAAACTCTGTTGCCAAAAAGGTCAAGACCCAAAAGGCTTCAGGCAGGCAAAGAAACCCACCAAAGAATCCTGCCGTGGGTCATTTCATATGTATATGGTCAGCAAAAAACAATAAACAAAATTAAACTACAAAAACAAAAGAATTGTGTGCATCTCATAAAATTAACTTAATTGTCATTGTGATTGGCAAATTTTGTCATTAATTTATTAACTTGATTTTTTTGTGGATTGTCTTGAGCTCATACTTTGTTTCTTCATCAAATTATTTGAAGTTTCCTGAAAAAAACTTATATTAATGTCATTTACAGGTGGGAAAAAAGTCCCCAGAATTATTTTTAAGCTTTAAATTTAAACAAATTTTAATTGCTTTAAAGCATAAATTGATGATCAATTGAAAGCTGTATTATCATTCTTCATTTACAGTTTGGTTTTTTAATTTTAATTGCCATAAAATTTGTCAAAAATGAGTAAACGTCATGCCATTATTGAGCTTCATTTTACAAAAGTGTCCAATCAATGATCATCAAGCAACTTAAAGTACCAAAATCAACTGTGTACAACAATGTAGCAAGATTTAAGAAGCTAGGTGATGACAAAGACCGTCCTAGAAGTGGGCGCCCTCACACAGCTTGTACACCCAAGA
The DNA here is from genome assembly GCA_963680785.1 of Diplosoma virens. Classification (NCBI taxonomy): domain Eukaryota; kingdom Metazoa; phylum Chordata; class Ascidiacea; order Aplousobranchia; family Didemnidae; genus Diplosoma; species Diplosoma virens. The sequence goes on along the minus strand of OY796885.1, from coordinate 8,877,352 downwards.
TCATCAAAACATCTCGTGAAAGGATGATACCAACAAGATGGTGCTCCTTCCCACACGTTCAGAAAAACTCAAGCATGGTGCAGAGCTAATTTTCCGAATTTTTAAAGCAAGGAAATGTGGCCCCCTGCTTCACCTGATTTGAATCCTTTGGACTTTAATATCTGGTCAATATTAGAGGCTGAAGCCTGTGCTAAAACACACGACACTGTGGAAGGTTTGAAGGTGTTTCTGAAGAAAGCCTGGGCCAAAATACCACAAAAAAAGTTTTGGGTTTCAGTTGAGGGTTTCAGAGGAAGACTTGAAAGAATAGTAAAAGCTAAAGAAGGACATATTGAAATACAGGGTGATTCAGCAAAGTGTGCACAAATAAAAACTCATCTTTTGGACTTATAATTAGGTCAAATGAAACAAGTTATATGCTGTGAAGATAGTAAATTTAATAAGCTTTCAGAAAATATACAATTTATTCAATATAACCCCCTTTGTTTTTGATTACTTTCCGAAGTCGTGGCAGAACCTGGGCACATGTGGCACGCACCACTTCTGGGTCAATTTCGTCCCATGTCGATGTCAATTTTCGCTTTAAAGAGTCCAGATTTGGATGAGAAGTACGGCAGGCTTTTGTCTTAATAATATTGTCTTAATAGACCATAATTAATAATATTGTTATAATAGACCATTATTAATAATATTGTCTTAATAGACCATAACCCAAAATCCATAGGGTTCAAGTCTGGTGAAGATGGCGGCCAAAGCTCTTTCTCCCAAAAACCTTTGAAATTGCATCGACACCAAGCTTGAACTGAGTTGGCCGTGTGGGAGGTTGCACCATCCTGTTGAAGAGTAACTCCTTGTTCTCCGACTACTTCTTGGACCCAGGGAAGGACTTTCTCCTCCAGCATTCGCCTATAGACGGTCTGGTTTATCTTGACCCCTTCTTCAATGAATATGAGAGGAGTTTTCAGCCCTTTTGATGTTGCGCCTGCCCATACCATTACGGAGGTGGGTTTTTGTCTTCTGAAAGAGCTGCGATGCTCAACTGGGACCATGTTTATGTCTGGAAGCCAAATCCTATCATTTTGATGGTTATGGACAGCTTGAACAGTGAAAAATTTTTCGTCTGTCCATAAAACTTGAGGCTGCATGCCATCGACAAGTTTCTTGACCAAAACCTTTGCTCTATCGAGCCTTTTCTTCTTAGTGGCCTCCGACAAGAGATGTCTTTTGGTGAACTTGTATGGGTAGCTCTGGAGATCATCCTTGAGAATCCTTTGCATGCTGGACATGCTCACAGAGTAGTCTTTAGCAAGTTGTCTGGCACTTCTTGCAGGATTTCTCCTCAACTTCTCTCTGACCTTTTTGATCAGTTTCTTCGTCCTTACGGTTCTTTCAGGGTCACTCCTGATTCTTGGAGCACAAGTCCCAGTGTCCTTGAACCTTTTCACGGCTTTATAAACTCCTCTACGGCTTACAACCTCCTTCATCAACTGGAAAATTTCACTTGGTGGGAGCTTCTTCTTGCAATACTCTTCTATCACGTCATTGATCGTTTTACTCATCGTTTATTTTTACTTCAAATAATACCAGATTTTAAATTTTAACTCTTAAATAATAAGAAACTGAAATGTTAATAATTGAAAGTTAATAATGGACGAAATACATGTACATAAAACTAAGAAAAGTATTTGTGCACACTTCGCTGAATCACCCTGTATAGACACATATTTTATTTTGTGATAGTCGTAGTAATAATATTATTAGGTCTACCAGAGAGTTCTGTCCATTTTTATGACAACAATTTTCAACACGTGAGTACATGTTTATTTTGCATACATTCTGCTCTCTATTTTTATCGTTTAATGTTAAAGATGAAACAAAGTTGATTCACGTTAGTTTTAAGTGTGAAGCATTATTGTACCCATGGCTACTGATAAAGTTCATTTACGCCACTGTATTTTATACAAATTTCAACAAGGAAGAAATGCTACAGAAGCATGTAGAAATTTATTGAAAGTGTTTGGTGAAGGTATAGTCTCTGATAAGACATGCTGAAGATGGTTCAAAAAATTTGAAACAGGTGACTTCGACCTTTCTGATAAGCCACGTTCTGGGTGACCATCTTTGATCGATGATGATGTTGTTAAGACCATGTTGGAGCAAGATCCTTTTCTGACAACATCAGAGATCGCAGAAAGGCTTAATTCAGCTCAGCAAACCATTTTGGACCATATTTGGATGATAGGGTTGGTGTGGAAATATTCAAGATGGGTGCCACATGAATTAAGTCAGAAAAATTTGGATGATCGAGTCATTATATGCACATCTCTGCTTGCTTGGAACAAAATCAAGCCCATCTTGAACAGGATGATAACTGGTGATGAAAAGTGGATTACCTACGAAAACATAATAGGGAAAAGAGCATATTGTGAACCTGGAAAACCTAGCCCTTCCACCTCTAAACCAAACTTGACTCTGAATAAGAGAATGTTGTGTATATGGTGGGACATTCAAGGTCCAATACATTGAGCTTTTAAAACCGAGTGAAAAGCTCAATTCGGAGAACTACTGTCAGCAACTGGATGATTTAAAGACAGCAGTCTAAGAAAAAAAGCCGGAGATGTTCAATAGGAAGGACATCATACAGCATCATGATAATGCCAGGCCACATGCTGCATTATAAAGCAAAGTTTATTGACAATTATAAAAATTTGTATTTTGTTTCATTCCAAAAATGGACAGAACTTGCCAGTAGACCTAATATAATATATTTATTTAATATTTCTTTACCATAATTGAAATATTGTCAATTCAATTTGTTTGGGAACTTTTGCCCACCCTGTACAGAAATTGAGAAGAGTAAAGAACCCAATATTGAACCTTGGGGTACACCGAATTCTATTGTTTTTGTATCAGACCAAATGCCATTTACCTCAACCAATTGCTTTCTGTTGCTAAGGTAACTATCAAACCACTTATTTGCTTCTCTAATTCCATAATGCGACAATTTTGCCAATAAAATTTTATGATCTATAGCAGTGGTTCCCAAAGTGGGCGCTACCACCCCCCAGGGGGCATTGGCGAGATTTAGGGGGGCAGTAAGAAGAAAGGGGGCAATTGGGGGGTGGTAAGAGAACAAGGGGGCAATAGGAAACAATGAGAAGAAATATACATGAAGGACGATTAAAGACCTTTTATAGGTGATCTTGCAGCAGTGTTTCCCAAAGTATTCAATACAAGATCGATTCAGGGTAAAGGCCTTTATTTTTTTAGAGATCACAATGAATTTGGGAGAAAAATAGCAAAATTACAGTTGAAATCAAAGTGAAGACCTTTTTTTTTTTTTTTAGAGATCACGAAAAATTTGGTAGAAAAATAGCAAAATTACAGATAAATATTCTCTGTCGAACATTCTTTTCACTTAAAAAAGAAGAGAGGGGGCGCTGGGAATCAAGCTGAAAATCAAGGGGGGCGCTGGGAATTTATCTGGAAGCCAAGGGGGCGCCAGACCAAAAAAGTTTGGGAAACACTGATTGATAGTGTCAAATGCTTTATATAAGTCAGGAAAGATACCAAGTACCTGTTCTTTATTTTCAAAAGCATCAGTAATATTTTTAATTAATAAAGAAATCACATGAAAGTTGAGTGATTTTATTTAAAGCCAAATTGATATTCATAAAAAAAATTTTGCTTGTTTAGAAATGAGATTACTTACACTAATTTTTTAAGTATTTTAGACATTGAACGTAGTAAACTAATAGAGCAGTAATTACTTACATCAGTCGCATTATCTTTTTTATAAATTGATACAACTTTTGCAATTTTAAAGCTCGAAATGAAATCACCATTAATCAAAGAAAGATTAAACATATGTGTCAAGACAAACAGCACATTATCAGGACTGGTTTTTAAAATGCTTGAAGATACTTCATCTGTGCCAAAACTATTTTTTGGTTGAATTTTATTTACTAATTTTTTTATTTCAAATAAAATTGTGGGCAATTAAGAAGGGATTAAGTGTTAAGACTGCTATACAATTGAAATACTCTTAAGAAAAACATTTTATAACTGTTGAAAGGTTAAATGTAGAGTTTTTTAACTGGTTCAAGGAAAAAAAGAATCTTCAAGAGACCATAACTGTTGTTTGGCAATAAAACTAACCTGGAATCCCCCTTACAGCACTAGGAGGCAATAAAAAAGAAACCACAAGAAAAAGAATCTCTTAAGTAATGTAGTAACCACAGGGGGATTTCGGGTTAGTTTCACTGACAAAAATTGCTCACAGTTGCTTATTAAAGAGACCCAAAAAAAATATAAAAAACAAAATAATTAGAAATGTTTGCATTGTAATGATAAAATTTTGGCAAAAGCACTAGACTTGCTTAATTAATTGTTTAGTATCATATTTAGTTCTTGTCGACTTAATTAAAAATTGTGAAATAATTTGTTTAATATCTGTGTTTTACTGTGTTATTTTTTATGTACAATTTTTATTAAATATAGTTTGTTAGTGTTAATAGCTACTTTTGATATTGCCTAATTTTTAAAATTTATTGTTTGATCATGTATAAAGTTTAAAAATTTTTTATAGTTTGAAGAACTTAGCTTTTGTAAACATTGAATACACTAATTACATTTGTATTTTATTTTTTAAATTATGACTGCAGTTCCCATTCCGAAAGCTTATGCTGCAGCAAATGAAAGCTCCTTTATATTTCCAGTTGAGCATATCAGAAAAGTAAGCAATTTGTCTTTATTTAAAGTGTTCATTGAGATATTTTTTTCAAAATCAGTCTTCATTGCATAAATTCCTTTTTAGAAACTTTAAAGCTTATATCAGCTTAATTATAAACATTGAGTAGTGGCTTATTTGATGTTATAATAATCATGTGCTCTATATATTTAGATTAAAAATTTATGTTTAATTCACAGGGTGGCCAAGCCAGATGTAGACGAACATTTATGAATTTTATTTTTATTTATTTTTGAATATGTAATGATTTATTTATTTTTAAATATAGCCCCTATTGGCTTTAATTACATGTTGAAATCCTGGAATGGCACTAGAGCTGGTTGCACAAATTATATCTAAAAATGTTTTTTCTCAGCATTTGTTCAATTTTAATTTGAGAGCTTTAGTATTTGTGTGGGAATGATTACAAGCATTATGCTCAAGAATGGACCACAGTCCAAAATCTATTAAATTTAGATCGGATGAGCTGAGAGGGCCAGAACTCTTTCATCCAAAGCCTCTTGAAATTTTTTTTACATCATGCCTGTACTTTTTTTAGCAGAGTGTGAGGTGGCACTATCTGTTGAAGAGTTATTCCAGTTTTTTTTATGTTTTCCTGAACCCATGGAATCAGTTCTTCTTGAAGCATGTGCAAATGCACATGTTGGTTAACTTTAACCCTTTCATCAAATGCTGGTTGATGTGACCTCATCCCACATCATAACTGAAGCTGGTTTTTGGTGCCTGAATGAGTCTACTGAGATCTCTATAGTTCTTCCATAAGTTCTATCATTTTGATGGTTCTGAACAGTGAATAAATTTTTATCCATCAACAAACCGATGGCTGCATGTCATCAGTGAGTCTTGGAAGCAAAATTTTGGCTTTATTCTTTCTGTTCATTTTCATAGGTTCAGAAAGCAATTGGGTGTTTGACATTTTATAAGTTTTCATTTTCAGATCATTTTTAACCAAATTTTTCATTGTTCCATGGCTTACGCCTGCTTAAGCAAGTTTTCTGACACTTTTTTTCAGTTGATGTCTAAATTTTTCTCAGATGCATTTTACCTTACCAGACTGGGGTTTCTTACTGGTTGAAAAGGAGTTTTTCTTATTTTTGAAAGATGGTTTCCTGTAATTTTAATTTGATTTATTATCTTGTAAACCCTGGGTCTACTGATAGTAGGTTTCAATTTGGAAAAAATTTGAGAGACTTTATGTCCACTGAAATACATGTACTGAAATACTCGTACAACAAATTAACTGCTTCACTTTTTTTTTGTCATTATGAGACGAATTTTCTGAATTTTAGCAAAAAATTGATTTTATATAGAAAAGAGATATATCTGAAAAGAAAACATTGGTTACTAAAAATAAAATAAAACAAAATTTGTCTTCACCTGATTTGGAATCTCTGTATATATGGCAAAAAATTTTTTATACTTCTATAGCTTGTTTTGCCTATTACAGCTTATCAGAAAGTAACGACTTGTTTTTACCACAAATGTAAAATGTAGCATTCTTTTTTTATTTTATTAATTTTTCACTTTACTTAGCACTTGCTTAAATTTTAAGTGCAGAAAGATCAATAAGAAAATGAAACAGTGCTGTATTCCATGCTTGTAGTGGAAAAAAGCCTTAACACTTATTCAAATTTGTTACCTGTCTATATTGAATTAAATTACAATGTGCAAAAACTTCCAAATTTTTAGGACACTACAAGTAACATTTATTATTTAAATTTGTGAATGTAGTTTGTTATGTAATATTATCAGTTTTATCCATAAAATTAAAGTTTTATTTTTAAAGTATTGTTAAATGAAATATATCATTTAATTTACTATTTGCAGAATTTAGTGAAAGAGTTTGCCACACCGATGTGCAACTCTTCAATTATTGAAAGCTCAAACTGTATGAAAGTATATGTGAGATTACGACCTATCAGTCAACAAGATTCAATTTCCTCAACAGAACTAAGTGAAACTCAAGTATGTTTTTATTATTTTTTAATCTTTACTGATTTTAAGTTAATCCAAGATATATAAAAGCTTTTGAAATTTCAGTACTGTTAAAATTGTGCTTGTGTTTAATTTTAACTGTTTTTAATTAAAAAATTTAAGTTGATTTTTTGAAATGTACTAATAAAATTTTGCATAAAGTAAAAGATTTTTCTTCCCAAAGCTTTTCATCTGACACTCTTCAGGGGAAATTGTCAGAATGAAGCAGAATTGAAACTGAACAGAGTTATAAAGGGGAAAGCAGAGTTCTCATTGGCTGAAAGAAGTTAGCCAATGAGAGAAAAGATTAAGAAATTTTCAAAGAGTAGACAAATTCAAATTTTCAAAGATTATTCATCCACTCTTTGAAAATTTCTTAATCTTTTCTCATTGGCTAACTTTTTTCAGCCAATGAGAACTCTGCTTTCCCCTTTATAACTCAGTTTGGTTTCAATTCTGTTTTATTCTGACGATTTCCCCTGAAGAGTGTCAGATGAAAAACTTTGGGAAGAAAAATCTTTTACTTCACGCAATCTTCAAATTCTGTACCACCAAATGTCTAATAAAATTTTTTTTTTAATGCACTGATAAATTGTTTTATGGTAAGCTAGCTAAGCTACTGTATGTACTGTATGATTGTTTTAACTGTAATATTTCTGATGTTGTTGGGTTCTTGAAAAAAGTGCTGCAGACAAAGTTAGTTTTTGAAAGCTGGTTAAACCTTTAAGTCATTTTATTGCAAACAAATTTGAAATATTGAATCAAATTCTATCTAACATTTAATATAAAGACTGGTTAATTGCATTTTACGAGGTTGGGTCAAAAATTATTTGCACTTATGTTTTTTGATTTGTTTGCACAAGCACAAAACTAGAAGAAATACGTCATTTTTGTACTTAGTTCCTATTCTTTTCAGTGCACTTGTTTCAGCTATACACAAGCTTGTGAATTCTATGCACCGTTTCATGAACTGCTTTATCCAAAGAAAATTGATGACTTTGTGGAGCATCTTTGAGTGTAGCAAAGAGATAATAATCAGAAGGTGTGAGATCTGGGCTGTATGCAGGGTGTTTTAGCACTTTTCTAGTTAATCTTCCAAATACACCTTTTTGAGTCCCAAAAAATGGTAAGCATAGTCTTTCCTACAGAAAGTTAATCTTGAATTTCTTCCTTACTGGTGAGTCAGAATGTTCCTATAGTCCACACTTGTCCAGCCACTTTTAAACTTTTCAATCTTGTTTCCATATTGTGTTAAGAATCTCTCCTTGACACACCTTCTGACCATAAAAATCTGATTACAGCATGCTGTTCTTGACTGGTCCATTTTGCTATGGAGTGGCCATTTTTATTGACTAAAACAAACACCTGTAACAATCAATCAAACAAATAGATCAGGTAATCGTCATCAAAGTGACACAAAAGTTCACATGTGCAGGAAAAATTGTGTCCAACTTACACACAAGAATCCCCTGTGGCATAAAGTGCAGATGATTTTTGACTCACCCTTGTACTTATAGGAATAAATTTAATTTATCTTATAGGATTTTTATCCCAGTTTTTAACTTTGATTACTTAATTGCTTAACCAGATAAACAAATGTTTGCAGTTGCAAAAAAGTGAATTACAGTGTTAGTGACACTAAAATTTAATTTCCTATTAAATTTAGGGTCTCTTTATTCACTTAAAATTTTCTCTATCTTTTGTATATTATTTTTGATTCTGTAGTTTTTTCTTAAATGGCTCAAAAACTTAAATTTTTAGGCATGAATACACAAATCAGTACTGCAATACTTATAATTTAGGTTTAAAACTTTCAAGTGAGGGCAAATAAACATTAATTAAAAGTAGAAAAGTTTTAGTTAATATAATCTTTCTGCTCAACAAATTTGGAATGTGGATGAAATGGCATTTCCATTGGACCCTTCTGAGTGCAAAGTTATTGCAGCTAAAGGCAAAACTGCTTTTAGAATTATGAAAGGACCCGGTCGGCAAAATATTGATGTTTTGGCCGCTGTTAATGCTTGTGGCAGAGCATTACGCCCACTAATCATTTTTCAAGGAAAGAATTTGCAATCCATTTGGAAAGGCCATAATGCTCTTCCTAGTACTACATATGCTGTAAGTCAGTGGTTCCCAAAGTGGGCGCTACCGCCCCCCAAGGGGCGTTGGCGAGATTTAGGGGGGCGGTAAGAAGAAAGGGGGCGATTGGGGGGCGGTAAGAGAACAAGGGGGCGATAGGAAACAATGAGGAGAAATATACATGAAGGACGATTAAACACCTTTTATAGGTGATCTTGCAGCAGTGTTTCCCAAAGTATTTAATACAAGATCGATTCAGGGTAAAGACCTTTATTTTTTTAGAGATCACAATGAATTTGGGAGAAAAATAGCAAAATTAAAGTTAAAATCAAAGTGAAGACCTTTTTTTTTTTTTTAGAGATCATCAAAAATTTGGGAGAATAATAGCAAAATTACAGATAAATGTTCTCTGTCGAACATTCTTTTCACTTAAAAAAGAAGCGAGGCGCGCTGGGAATCAAGCTGAAAATCAAGGGGGCGCTGGGAATTTATCTGGAAGCCAAGGGGGCGCCAGGCCGAAAAAGTTTGGGAAACACTGCTGTAAGTGAAATGGGTTGATGAGTTGTGCGTCTTCCCTGCTTGGTTCCAAAATTCTGTAAAATTGGTTAAAGAAAGGCCTTTATTGCTCATTCTTGACTGTGCAATACTTTTAAAATTGCCAGTGCATGTTACAGACGTGTTGCGGCCACTAGACGTGACATGCTTTGGACCAATCAAAAGAAAGTAGCAAGCAGTGTTGAACCAAATTGGCAGTTTGCATGGAATCCACAGTGCTCTGAACAAATCTATATTTGTTGATAAGCTTTGTTCTGTATGGATGGAGTGTTTGAACCCCACGGTACTGAACACGGTACTAAAAAAGTACCGCAGTACCGGTACTCGGTACTTTTGAATAATATAAATTAATGGTAATGACTAAAACTCTGTCATACATTGGATTTCATTTGATATTTAAAAATTGCATTTAACAAAGCGAAAACAATATCGTACGTGTCCAAATCAATTTTCACTTTCAAAAATCAATTATGCTTTGGATGTAAAAAAACATGCTTTAATATGTTTTTAACTTGATTTTTCGTATAAATTATGCCTTAGATATATGAAAGGCCTAATGAATACGTTGTCTTTTGCTTTATTTTTTATATTAAAAAAAGTTTGTCAGGAATCGTAATAATTTCCATATAACCTATTGCAGTGGCATAGTCAAAGTTATTCCCAAACTTTTTGGGTCACGAACCTCTATTTGCAAATCTTTTTATCATGGACCCAATCTTATGTCACATCAATTTTCTGCCCAACCAACGAGGAAAGATAAGACAAACTCAAAAATAAATGACACAAAATCCGTTAAAAAATAAATGCTTATAATCAGGCATACGATATTTCCGTAGAGGCAAACTGGGACGCTCGTTTATAGATAAAAATTTGTCCCTAAAAAAAAGTGTTCTCTAAAACAAAAGGTCTTCACTTCGAATCTGTCTCGGATTTCATGGATGGATTGCTTTACCAGGTATATACAGTATGTTGACAAATTTTGTCATATCGTCGCGGACCCCTTGTGCGCTCATCACGGACCTCATTTTGGGAAACTCTGGTTTTGGTGATTTGGTAAAATTACTCAACCTTCGCTGGGCGTTTTAAATGTTACAGTAACTTTTTATATTTTTGCTTGCAAAGCAACGAAATCCAAATTTCATTAAGTCCCTTTCGCTTTGGTATGAATACGAAATCTTGTGTTTAGTGGATTTTTGATTTAATGCAAAATATTTCCATTTTTATAATTAAACTACTAGAATGTTCCTTGCAAATGCAATACCTTCAGAAAATATTTACTACACTAAGATTAAGTCCTATAATTTCTGATATACCATATTTAGCGCCGAAAGCGCTAAAGATTTGACATAATTGCACACAAAAATGACATGATTGCGCGCAAAAATGCTACTTTTTCCAAAGCTGCAATGTCTTTTTTGCACAATAATTACTATATGCACATTAAACATGATAATCACTCTTTTTGCACAACTGGTGCGGTGACCATGCACAATTTTTTTTGTACATGTTGTAACGTATATAGTTTAATGAAAACAATGCACTACCAGCGTAACTGCGATAAGCACCGCTAAGCCGCAAGGGCATACTGACGGTGGTTCCGATGTGCTGACCACATCATCGAGTCAACTAACACGGATCGGGTAAAGTCAAGCTAAAACCCTGCAGTTCCATTGCTAACATTAAGTAAGAATGGTCAAGTCAATCAGCAAGCAAATGCTAACAGACCTGTTTCGTCCTTGTTAGGACTCGTCAGGACAGTACAGCATGTTGTTGACCCCAGCTGAAATCAGCGAAATCAGAAAAAGTGTTGTTTAAGGTTGCATAGAAAAAAATTTCGTACTCTTTGGATATAGATTCTTAAATGTTGTGATAAATATTATTTCGGATTGAAAAAGCAAGTTTTCGAAAGGTAGTCAACTTTCGTAAATTGGCCAAAAAGCAAAGATTGGTTTCAAAAAGTTAACGACTTCGGCGGTTTGATTGATCGTATGATTAAAAGTAAAATTTTTTCACAGTTGGAATACCTTTGCGGAGGTTACTGCAGTTCACAGAAGAAGAAACTCTATTTCAGCAAAATCTGATTTTATTATTAAAAATGCTTCGATCTTAGCAACAACGAATGTTTTCAAAATTCACTAGACTTATACAATTTTGGAAATTAACTTATCATATAATAAAAAGAAATACAATTCATTCTATGAAAAAATTGAAATTTTAAGTGTCACATCCTACTTTTATATAGTAATTTCAAAATGTTATAATAAAACTGATTAAAAAAATTTAGTTAGGATTGATTACTTGGATGAAATTAATTTTTTTTTTATTTTTGCAAGCTTTTTACTTGTTTAGTAGGTTAGTCTAGCCTGCATAGTAGACTATTTTATAGTCGAACTTGACTAATGCTCTGGCGTATATTTTTTGATTTTAAATTTACCGTACGTTGAATTATTTACATTTCTTCAGAGTAGGGCTGCCCAATTCGAGACCCGCAAAGTCTATTGTTGAAGCCTGCCAAAGAATTTATAACTACATGATCGATTAAATTATTGTAATGCTTTGAATCAATCCAATGACGCGCAGCAAAATCGGACTAAATAGACTAATTTTCGTCTCAGTAGAGATTTTTCGCTTTTTATAAGAATAAAACACGTAGGTATATCAAACTGGTGATCTTTTTTGTTTGGTCTTTAACTAAATTTGTAGTTCGAATTTTTGTTATCAAGGAGGTTCATTTAAAAATAACACATTAAAATTAAGTGAAGACAAAAAAGAAGATACTTTGATTTCTGCACCGATTGCGAAATTTATAGTACGAATTTTGACATTAGAATAAAAAATAAAACACCGGTGCAACCAATCATAGCCGTACCTGCCGGGGGGGCAGGGATGGCAATTGTTCACACAAATTGAAATTTTTCCGGCAGTGACAAGAAAATATTTGAGCAAAATTTTAGGAAAGTGACAATAATCAAACTGCAAAAAATAGTTACCAAATTTAGGTAAAGACTTTTTTTTTTTTTTAGAGAATACCTTGCTTTTAAGTCGAAAATTGAAAAATATGAGACTGAATTCAAGTAAAGACTTTTTTTAGAGATCACCATGATTTTAGGACAAAATTTGTTCTTGGTTCACGAATCTCAGACAGTGTTTTTGTCCTATCCGTAATGTTCTAGAAAATCATGATTTGGGCAAACGTCACAAAATTTGGGCAAAACTTCATTGCCTGCCCAAATTATTTTGGCTGGTACGCCTATGCAACCAATTAATGATATTGCACTCAAGCATAGCATAATATGTATGCTATTCGAATGTCTTTTGACCTTGTTTACGTAAATTTTCGATACAGTCCCCAGCATAATTCAAAAGTAGGACGGCAGTCCTTTGATAAGTTTCGATGACCTTAAGCAAACTGCGATAAATATTTCTTAAAATTTCACTTTTTAAATGAATCTATATAGTTCGATTTTTGGTCATTTTCATCAAACGCTCAGTGCAACAAAAAAAAGTAGGCTATTCTATTTTGAGTTATTTCAAACATAAACTTACAAGGAGGAAAAACGAACGCACACCTATCTAGATATTGTACTGTACAGAAAGTAACATATAAAAATAAAATAGCTATTCACGCCAAGTCATTTATGCTAAATTTTAATACCGGTGCATAGTGTTGTAAAATATTTTCCACTGCTTGTTCTTGTTGCAAACAAAAATATAAGAAAAAAGCTGGAGCAGGGATCTTTTAACTCTGCTACCTTTGATGTGTCATCTGCTTGAAAAAAACAAGTCAAATAACATCTGTTGGTGCGTTTTCCGTTAAGTTCAATATTAACACTTAAAAATGATTGTGTTATTTTTTGTGGTAATTATAATTTTATTGGTTGATTTCATTTCAGAAACCTCTCTTTATTCTGTTAAAATTGGTCAAAGAATGGAGTTTGAATAAAGTTTCAAGAAAAACACAGAGTCGAATGGCATAAATTGACGCTGGCGTATAAAAAAATGATACAATTAATTATATAATGTAAAATTTCAAGGGCATAAGCAATTAACGATCTTTCTTCAATTTAGTCAAAACAAAACCTGACATTTAAACGGATAAGTTAAAACAATATTTTTTCAACCAATTTTAAATTTGTTTCTTTTTCTATGCACATTAATAACATTATTAAGATTAATGGAAAAAATAAAACAAAATAAGCTTCATACAAAAACCCATCATTCGTTTTCAAGATTTAAAATTTTTATTGATTTTTATCGTACGTATTTTAACTCTATTTATTCTTTAAACTCATACAAAAACGTTGAAGGGTTATACTAAGGGCAACTTTTAAGCGATACCGTACCTGCTTATTTAATGCTATGTGTACAAGCCCGCAAGCAACCAGAAGATCTAGCAGATAATTGCTTTCAGAGGTGACAAAATATTGTAGTGGGTTGGAATTTTTAATTTACTTTTTTAGTTTTTATTTGAGACATAACTAAAATGCTAGTCTACTCAGACTACCCTACTAGCCTGAGTAAGCTAAGCCTAAATAAAAAGTCGCAAAAGGGCTACTGCTATGAAGTGCGTAAAACGTTCCTAACGTGACCTTACTTAAAATTAACTAGTAACTACTACCGGAAGAATAGGGAAAGTATTGGTAAACGTTTAAGTTTGACAAATGTCAATTTGTGATAATACTACTGTAAATCAAGAAACTACTTTGAAGCTGCAATCGATACGAAAAACAAAAACATGTCGCAATGCTTGCAAAAAACTTTCAATGACCCCAGAATTAGACCGGTATTAAAAAAGTACCGCGGTATTTTAGTACACGGTACTGCCCACCACTGCAAACAACAATACGTTCTGAAAGGAGAAATTAGCAAAAAAATTTAGGCGAGTTTTCGAATCTCAAAAAAAAATTTTAAAGCTATTTTTTTGTTTAACTAGTGGACTTTGGCCCCTTAGTCCCCCCTCGGATGGTCCTGTGTATGTTATAAATTTTTCAAATCATTCCACTTCCACCTAAATTATGCTTGTTTAACTTTTAAATAGAAAAAATGCGCAATAACCGCGATCGCCTGCGCATAAGACAAAATTCTGCTGCATTACCCGGCGGTATCTTTAAAATGTACAGGTCGGCGTGATCGACGTGGTCGGCTAGATTGGCGAGGTTAATTTGGAATATTTAAATTTTGTTGACCCAACTGCATTTGTTGGCCAAATCTAAATTAATGTACAAACAAGAAATAAAGAATTTTTCACTTTTGAAAAAATGCATCAACATAATAAGGTTTGCCGAACCAGTTAATCTAACCAACCTAGCCCAGTTCTCACATATCAAAGCATGTCAACCTCACCAACTTCGTCCAGGCGGTTTCAACAAAATTTAAATATCTTCTACAGCAGGGTGGTCCAACTTCTGCACTCTTGTGGGCCACTTTTCAAAATTATTCGAGTTTGCAGGCCTCAGTCGGCTAAAAATTCCTATTTTTGTTCCAAAATCAGGGTGTTCTCCAAAAAAAAAAAAAAAAAGGTCTTCACTTGGAATCGGTCTCCAAAATTCTTATTTCGGTGCAAAATCATAGCGTTCTCCAAAAAAAATTACGGCTGCTTCTGATCGACAAGACTTGTGCAAAATTGTTATGCGGCATGCGGCCCGCGAGCCCGTAGTTGGACCACGCTGTTATAGAAGATTGCCGCTACTTATGATCAACAAGACTTGAATTGTGCAAAATTGTTCCGCGGGCCGCACAAAATTGGTTCGCGGGCCGCATGCGGCCCGCGGGCCTGTAGTTGGACCACGCTGTTCTACAGTATAGCCAAACTAGCCAACTTCTCAAAACTGAATGATTAGTATAGCTATTTACATTACAAATACAATTGGTTTCAACAATAAATAAATATTTTATTTAACTAACCCAATCAGCCATGCCAACCTAGTCCCCCACACCGACCATGCCAACCATGCCAACCATGCCGACCATGCCAACCATGCCAACCATGCCGACCATGCCAACCATGCCGACCATGCCAACCATGCCAACCATGCCGACCATGCCAACCATGCCAACCACGCCGACCTGTACATTTTAAAGGAACCCTTACCCGGATCTCCTAAGAAACCGCGGCGGCACCGGAAACGGAAGCCAATTTTGAAAAAAGCAATTTTTGGAAACACCTCTATAATTTGTTAGATAATATAGACTAAATTCACACCATTAGTGCATTCGTATAGCAAGCTTTTTAAACAAAAGTTAATTTTTTGCACATTTATGCTGTGCATTGGACACTTTGACTATACTCTTGTATATTGTAAACCTTTTTCTAATGCAAGTTGCTTAAATGTATAAATCAAATAATTGTATAAATTTGCCTGAAAAGTTAGATAAGCAACTCACCAATTTTTTCTGCATATATAATTTTGCTTGGAAACTTCAGCAAATAATTCTAAGCAACTGAAAAACCAAATAAAGAATTCAACCTTAAATTAATTTCGTGGTAATTCCAAAAGGAGGTTTAGAATAATTGCTTGACAGTTGCTTTGGATGTTGTCTTGCAAGTCAGGAAGCTAAAGTGATGATATAAGCATAATTAAAATTTTTAAACATAGTTTACCATCAATTTCTTTGTTAAGTAAATTTTTTTTAGCCTTTTTTAGTTATTTATAGAAAATGTATTGTGTTATTTAAAAAAGCTTGTTTTCATCAAGCAGTGATACTTTCAAAGACAAGCTTTGGTCAACCATTGCAGATAAAATAATTGAATTGCTGTAATATTATTAGTAAAGTTTTCCTTTTTTTGTAGAATTCCATGGAAATATCTGAAGAAGGCCGTGTGTTAACAGTAAATGCTCCCAAAGACTCCAATAAATACAAAGTTAGTTCTCGTGGAATTGGTGAAGCAATTCACAAATATGCTTTTACACAAGTTTTTCAACCAGATATTGGGTAATTCATATGTAATTTAACATGTCATGCAATGTTAAACATACATCAATTTTCTTCAGACAAAAAGATTTTTTTGATGCAACTACATTAAAGACAATTGAAGATTTTATTGGAGGTCAAGATGCATTAATATTTACTTATGGTGTGACCTCTTCAGGTATAATTTCTATTTGCATTTATTTCAAATTGCTTGTGTATCAACATTCAACAATATAAAAATAAAATGTGATCATGTCATTTTTTTGTTGTACTCGGCTAGTATTAAATTAGTTTGAATTATTTTGTCAGATTTGCATTATTGCAGCATTGTAGAGCTTTTTAGTAATTTTCATTTGGTTTATATTTGCAACCATTTCAAATTATGTTACAGTTATTTGCTATTACACTCCTTGCCATTATTGTTATTGCAACAGTTATTATAATGTTAGCATAATAAATGTTTAGGAAAAACCTACACAATGCAAGGCATTCCTGGTGAAGAAGGAATTATTCCTCGTTCCATAGATGTGATTTTTAACAGTGTTTCAAAGTATCTTTGTGAGGTCAGTCTCGTAATTAAACATATATTTATTACCGAAAAATTTTTATGCCCTTTAATTATTATTTTAGAATTCAAATTTGTCCTTGCGTCTTGCCAGTAACATCGTAAAATTGAGCGAGGAAGAGAAAAACCTCTATGAAGAAGAAAAGAAAGCTGTTTTGTGTTTATCTGAACAAGTGGAAGTGGTAGGACTTTGTCATATGTTTTAATACAGCGCTTTGTGAGCAACTGGGCGTTTGACGTTTTATACGTAAGCTTTCATCTTAAGATCATTTTTAACCAAATTTTTATTGTTCCACGGCTTACGCCCGCTTTCTGAGCAAGTTTTCTGACACTTTTTGGTTGACTTCTAATCTTTTCTCGGATGCATTTCAGCAGATTGTGGTTTCTTGCCGGTCGTGGAGAGGTTTTTCTTATTTTTGAAAGATGGTTTCTGTAATTTTGATTCGATTTATTATCTCATAGATCCCGGATCTACTGATAGTAGGGTTCACTTTCAAAAATTTAAGAGCCTTTGTATCCACTGGTATACAACAGATTAAATGGTTTACTTTTATCCGTCATTATGAGACGAATTTCTTGAATTCAGCAAAATAACTGATTTTATATAGAAAAGAGTTATCAAACTTTAAATCATATAATTATCTGAAAGAAAACAAATATTGGTTATTAAAAAAAAAATAAAAACAAAATTTGTCCACACCTGGCTTGGCCACTCTATATATGCATGGAAAAATGCGCCATCAAGTGGCATTTTAAAAATTAGATTTACAACTAAACAATAGCTGACGAAGAACTGGAGTTTTTTTCTATCAATTTCGTCCAAATTTCTGATTTACAAAATTTCATCAAAATTGTAGATAGGTGAAATTTAGCGTTTTTTGGATATGGCAAAAACTAAATTTTTCATGTACAAGCTGACTACAACTCACCCCCTAACAGTTTCAAAACAAAGTTGAAATTTGATGTGTGAGTTCCATAAGAAAAGCCCTTTTACATATTAAAAAGCTGTTATTAAAAACAGTGTTTTACAGGGCCATTTTTTACTAGCAATTTTACGACTGGTCCATATTTTAAAGTGGTGTAACCTTTTTTTTAAGCAGTTTTTTTATGCATTTGGTAAAGTTATAGTTTAGTTGGTAGGGAGTAACCATATTAAAAATTTTAAAGTAGTACTATGTTTTGAATGCCAGAGCTTTTTCAATATGACCAAAAATTAGTTTTCAGGTCATAATGTGAACATTTTAGAACTCGATAGTTTTATTATGTTATAAGCTAATATTGTTTTGACACTTGATTCATATACATTATTAGAAAAATGGTCAATATACCAAAAATAAATTTTTTTATAATTGGAGAAAATGGCTTGTTTAAAAATGGCCAAAAATAAGTGATCGCTAATTGCTGCAATAGGGTACAAATTTCAATAAGTATACTTCGTAAAGTATAATGGATATAGTGCTAAAATTTTCAGTTTTTAGGTCAATTATGATATTCAACATTATGACTAATTTGAGCAAATTTGGATAGGGTCAAGCTGGAGGGTTCAAGACACTTGACATATAATGACCCATTTATCAGATATCCGCAATATAAATTGCTGTTTTTAGACAGCTTAAAATGGCCTTAAATTTTATTTTGGTTGCCCAAAACAATTAAGACAAATTTTTTATTTAAATAGTGCCTAAGAATTCTGAAACATTCTTCAAAACATATTTTGAATCTTTTTCAGCCTCACAACTTGTCTTCTAAAAGCTTTGCTCATAAAATATCTGTCGACACCACATCGAGCGACGGCGGTGAATCGTGTATTTCCGCGGCTTCGAACGGAACAATCAGTGAAGGTCTTAAACGGCGGTTCGTGTGATTGTATTATGTTTCTCAGAGACATTTCTTTGTTAATCCTACTCTACTTTAACTCGACTTTGTAGGTCTTCTTTTATGGATTTCGTGGACACTGTTGCCGATGAAAGCGTTGTAAATATATCTCCTCAAGAACCAAT
Organism: Diplosoma virens; assembly: GCA_963680785.1. Classification (NCBI taxonomy): domain Eukaryota; kingdom Metazoa; phylum Chordata; class Ascidiacea; order Aplousobranchia; family Didemnidae; genus Diplosoma; species Diplosoma virens. The sequence goes on along the minus strand of OY796885.1, from coordinate 8,858,517 downwards.
TAAGTGAGACTTATCAATTTTTCTTTGTTTAGACATGCGTTGCTTTCTTATTTTGGTTACCAATGTTGGTAAATTGTTTCAAAACAGTAAAAAAAAACTGCTTCCGATATCACTAAACTCATATAAGTAACTACATTGAAATCATTTATTTAGAATTGTTCTGTTTGTCTCCTTCATTGAAATATACAACGAGCAAATTTACGACCTTCTTCTACCACTTGAGAAAGGAAAGAAAAGGCCGAGCTTGAGGTTGGCCGAAGAACGTTCTCGCCCCTTCGTCAAAAATCTTCGTGAAATACGAGTAGATACTATAGATCTATGCTCTACAGAGGCATAGTGCTTTTTATGTGATTGTTTACAGGTAAGTTCGAGAGCTGAAATGTTTCGACTTCTTGAAATTGGAAAGAATAATTTGCATAAGGCAGAAACGAAACTCAACCAAAATTCAAGTAGAAGGTAGCCTCTCTTTTTTTTAATCATTCGCTTATAGTGTTGTATTTGCATTTCTAATTCCCTTAGCTTTTAACATAGCGTAAGCAATTATGAAGTAGATTAAAATGGGGCGCCATTTTTAAAGAAACAATCAAAGCCCTCTCGTAATTACTAATCATTTTTAGCTTCCGCAATACAATTTCTGTGAAGGTCAGCTACAAGTTCTTTGAACAAGATAACGTAATTTTGTTTGATTTGGCTAAGATTTGTTTGTCACAATTTAACAGGGATCAAAAATCAGTAGATGTCAGTCTTTTAAGTTTAAAAGATTGTTTTCATCGGATTTGGTTGGTCAGCTATTATTGTGCTTTTGTTTTTATTATTGGATCGTGAAAATTTACGCCGCTCAATGCAAAAAATCAACTGGTTTTATTATTAGGGTGAATACATTGCTGGTAAATAAATGATTAGATTCTTCCTTTTCGTTGTTTGTTTAGTCATTGCATCTTTACAATTAAGATGGTGATGTTATGAAATTTAAATAATTTGCCCAAAATGAGACTTTAATTAAACTTAAAACTCGAGCCTGACAATAAATATAAATAAACACGTTAAAAACTACAACACAAACAGATATCGAACGTAGCTAAATAAATTTAAACGAACGACAGAAAGAAACTTAAATAAAGAGAGTGAATTATGCTTTAACCCTATTAAGACCGGGAGGGGAGTGCCCGCGCTGTTAGAATGCTGTATACTGCTCAAAAATTACTTGCACAAATATCTTCAAATTTTATAACTTTTACTAATTTTTATTCATCTAAAAGTTGGCGCAATTTTTGAAAAAATTGCTCTTGTAATTTTGGAGTTATTAATAGTTTTTTTTAACACCTAGAGTCTCCTAGACCAGGGGTGGGCAATTGTTTTCGCTTGCGGGCCGCATTGCGGCCGTGGAAGCTAACTGAGGGCGGCATTTAGATGTTGAATTTGTTCGCGGGTCGCAAATTACGCTATTTTTCTCCCAAAATCGTTATGATTTCTAAAAAAAAAGGTCTTCACTTACATTCAATCTGTGATTCACTAATTCTCTCCCAAAATCTTGGTGTGTTCTCTAAAAGCATTAAAACATAAGAAACTGAAACTGGGATATTTCCGACATAATTCTATGCAACTGTGGCTCAAAGTGAGGGTATGTATTTTTTAAAAAGAGCTCCGCGGGCCGCACAAAACGTCGTCAGGGGCCGCATGCGGCCCGCGGGCCGTAGTTTGCCCACCCCTGTCCTAGACATTAATTCTTAAAACTTTAACTACTTCTTAAAACGCAAGAAAAAAGCAGCGTTTTTAAAGGGTTTTTTAAATTATCAAACAACAAATAATTTTGGGCTTTTCAAACCAAATAATCAAATAATTTAAACAAATTTTTATTGATTCAAATGAGAGTGCACAAAGCACAATATATCAATCATATAGTCACTCAATAAAGATCTCAGCTTTGTAACAAACAGTGCAGCAGTATTTCCAAAATTTCTTTTAAATCATTAGTCAAACTGACTTCATTTTCATCTAAGCAGTTTGAACTATGCTCCAAATCCTTCAAGGTTTTCTTAACAGCTGTATGAATTTCTAAGTGTCTTGACAACATTTTCAGTAATAAATTTCATCTTGTCTTGGTGTCTATGATGAAGTTGAGTTAGTTGTTAAATTCTGTTTTTACTTAGTTTAAGATTAAAATCTTCATTATTTTTCAATGATTCTCTCCATGTTATTTAAACGATGTCATCAATATCTTAGTCTTTATTAGCTGTAACTTTATGGATAGTCTCCCTATCAAATGATTTATCTTCATCTTCACCTGCATTGTTCTTTTTGTGCAAGACATTAACCACAGTCAGATAAATACCATGAAAATGGCAGATTTGGTGTAGTACTTCTGACAACCAGCCAGTTTGCTCCACAACGGCAACTCCATCAGCCACCATTCCAACAATGTGTCCTTTGAGGTTGAAGCCAAATTCTGATAACTTTTTTGCAATCATCATGACGGCATCCTCAGCCTTCATGGAGCCATTAATTTGTTGTATTCCTAATGATATTAATTTTGACTCATTCATATGCAAATTTACGCACATGTACCCTTTATTCTTTCTTGAGGTTTACTCGTCAATATACAGAGAAAAACGTCGACCATTTTGTGCCATCTTTTCGAAAGCGTCTCTGCTTACATTTGCATTTCTCAGCATAGGACACAAACATTCTTTTCATGCTCTGCTTAATAATGGTATTTTTATATTTTTATATTTTTTTGGAAAATAATATTTTTATTGCAAAAAAACTTTTTTTCGCATGGAAATTAATAAATTTAAAAAATAGACTCCCACTCAAGTCCGACTCCATTACAAACCAACAAAATCGACTCCGACTCCAATACGATTCTGACCAAAAATGCCATAATCCGACTCCAGTCGGACTCCGAATTTTGCTCCTCTCTGGAGCTTGCACATGCACTCCCAATCACGTGCGGCTGCTATGCTCATTAACGTGTCACATGATTATGAAAAAATTCGAGTCTTATTGTCTTTCAGCTGAAGATTTTATCTGAATAAAAATTAATCGTCTTTTCGAGAAAAACATTCAGTTTATAGAAAATAATACATTATTTGAATGTTTGAAATTAGGTATAAAATTGTTTGATGATTTTTTGAATAATTAAATGTTTGTTTGATAACAGCTCTATAACTGTTGATTAAAGTTGTAAATTTTTAAATTTCAAATTTACAATTAATTATTTAGTTTTACAAGTTGATAATGGAATGAGTTATAATTCCGAAACGTCCTTAATAAACCATGTTTCAAAATATGTTGGCTATACTCCTTATTCTGTATTCTATTTATTTATTTTTCTTCGTTTATTTTGTAATATCTAATTTTTTTAAACGAATTTTCGGACAAATATTAGGTCAATGTTTTTAAGCATTATAGCAATATTATTCGGATATGCTGTAAAATATATTTTTTGACATTTCTTTTGACATTCTTGACAATTTGGCGGTCAAATGTATAAAAATAAATACTTATTGTTGCTCGTCAAATATTGGATAGATAATGTAGGTTATTTGCTTTTGACGCACAAGTTATAAAGATTATTAAGACAATCTTGGCTTATTGCAATACTTTTTATGCACCAAAGTGCAGTGACGAGTACAGATCATTCTATTTTTTATTTATAAGTTATAAAAATATACATGTAAACGAATCGGAGCATTTCGGTACGTACATTTTGACAAGAAAATTTTATATTTAGAGCCAGAGGCGCGGGTTTGAGGGTAAATTACCTTCTCTGTCCAGCTATATTTTCAAAAAGCGGGGACACTGGAGACAGATAGTACCCTTTAAAATTTGCAAGATAGAAACATTGTATTAGAACTGTCTCTGACAATTATAGTCTTAACTAAAATTAAATTCAGCGAAGATTGTAAAGTATGGATTTAGACAAGCAGCCCCCAATTTTTTTTGTTAAGAGCCGCACAGCAAATAACAGTAAATTAGGAAAGGGGCGAAATTCAAAAAAGATTTTTTTTGTTGAAAAACAGTTTCATAAACGTAAATTTTTAGCGTATTAGAGTAAATTTTTATTATAAAGCATAGTAGAGACCCCCCGAAAAAGGTCTGTAGTTGAATTTGAAAATAAAATTCTTTTTTAGTACAAAGTAGAGAACAAACAAAAAAAATACTTCATTCAAACTGTCCAGTCTTTTCAGGACGTTAAAAATACAAGCATCGTCTTCTTTTTGACTTGCTACATGGGCAACCATAGCAGTCCGACGATTATGGCTATGTTGAAAAGTTTCAGAGTTCTTGTAAGCTAGCTCTTGGGCTCTTGCTTTGTCATAAGCATCTTGAAACGAAAGATCGCGCTGATCGAGAAATCGCTGACGTATTGTAGTTGGCAGAAGCCTCGCAATCAAAGGATCTTGCATTTGCTCTTGTCGGTACTGTTCGGGGTCAGCTTTCTGAAATCATATTGTTTACTCAGCTGTTCTAATTGCAATGCAAACTGGTTGATTGTTCCGCCAGGTTGTTGCTTGCATGACCTCAATTCATGACGTGAAGCAACAATGTTTTTCGGCTTGACATAGATTCCTTCCAAAACTGCCACGACTCGGTCGAAATCATTCTTTTCAGCAATGTTTCTGTATACTTTCGATTATACTAAATTAGTTAAAATTTTTAACCGGTTAAATTTAAGCTCAGCTGAAGTTAATGCTACGATATAGTGTCGGAAAGTTTTTAGCCAATGATTAAATGCTTCTGTAGCATTAGAAGATAGTGGATCGAAATTTTATCTTTCCGGCCGCAGAGCTTTAACCATGGCAGTATTACTAAGTTCAATTATTTTCTTATGAAATTTAAATAATTTGCGCGAAATGAGGCTTTAATTAACTTAAAATTCGAGTCTGAAAATAAATATTATTAAACACTTTACAAATTACAACACAAATAGATGTCGAATGTAGCTAACCGAATTCAAACAAAGAGAAAAAAACTTAAATTTAAAGAGAGAAAATATGCTTTTAAAGTGAGTTAAGCGTATGCGCGGCGTGTTGATTAGATGAAAAGCAATAAAATTTTTCTCATCTTCCGGATTTGCTTGTTTGATTTCTTCACGGGATGCCTCGTTTTCTGGAAGATTCTCGCGGCGAGGAGCGAGGTTTCTTATGGAGACAGTTGTTTCACGATCGTCTGCATAACGAACATGAGCATAGTTTGGATTTGCTTTCCTTTGACTTGCTACATCAGCATCCACAGCAGCTAGCAACAAAAATAATCGTTGTTTGTTTAGTCATTGCATCTTCACAATCAAGATGGTGACTTTGACTTCTCAAGATTCTACCGAAACAGCAAACGTTTGCCAGTGAGTTAATACTGTTTCTGTAATCTTTGCTTCGATTATACGGTAGCTAGCTAATCGTTAGAATGCTACTTCAACAATGTTTGATCTTCGATGTTTTGTTTGCCTAAGTTAAAAAATATTTACCGCTAAAACAACGTTTGGTTCAGATTATCTTTCTGTGATCTGGCTGGCTCAGAAAGATCAGCGAAGACGAATAATGTTGGAGAGCGCTTGGTGGAGACGAGAAAAATCAACACGTCGCTGCTCACCCTCGGGAAATGCGTTGAAACGCTGCGTTACAACCAGCAACACAAAGCAGGTAGCACTTGTTCACTTCGTTCGATTTGTAGAAATAGATACTTTTTGTTTTAAACTTTGCAAAACTGCATTAGTTTATCAATAAGACTGTGATTGTAAATAGAAAAACAACTACCTGAGTCAACAAGTACAATGTATTCTCTAATGAGATCACAACGTAACCGATCAAATGTAATTTCAACGAATTAAATAGGATCAGTAAAAAAGCGACTAAAACCAATTAACCAAGAGGATGATTATTATGCGACAGGCCTGTGTCGGTCTTATGGATCTCATCAGGCATAACTTATCGTAACCTTTAAGGCAAATTGTTTGCGCGAAAAGTTAAGGTGAGAATTCCATAAAGTGACTCTTGGAAATGGGAATTCTAATTAATGATCTGCAATTATGAGCTTAAATATTATCAGTCAACATCGAAAAAGCACCAATCATAAAGGGAATTGAAATATTGAATTTTGGACCGCAGCGAACCATTTGGAATAGTTTTCATCGAAAGGACGTTAAAACAGCATCAAAAAAATTTATGAAATTCGAATTCGAACTTTGTCGAATAAAATGGAATAAGTTTATATCGGAAAAATTTACAGTAGCCAAGATCGAAAAAAACTAGGAGGAAAGCTGATGAAAATGAATTTTGGACTAGAAAAGTCAAATTTGAAAAAGTTAAAAATTCATAGAATTCATCACTTCAAAATTCGTACACCATGAATTTTCGATTTCTTCTGGATTACTCTCTAAACTCATATTTATTGTAAAATAGAGAGACCGAAAAAGCAATGTACATAAAATGCAAAATTACGTAACTAAAGAACTCAAAACATTAAGGTTGATGATAAAGGATCCAAGGCGAACCGGATGCAATAGAGTATAAAATAATTTCCAAATTACTAAGAATCAGAAAAGCTCAAAAAAAACATTTTCAAAAAAGTCACTTTATGGAATTCTCACCTTAATTTTTCACGCTACCAATTTGCCTTAAAGGTTACAATACGTTATGCCTGATGAGGTCCATAAGACCGAAATAGGCCTGTCGCGTAATAATCGTCCTCTTAGTTAATTTGTTTTAGTCGTTTTTTACTGATCCTATTTAATTCGGTGAAATAACATTTGATCAGTTATATTGTGATTTCATTAGAGAACACATTGTACTTGTTGAGAATCGATTTTTGACATGTTCCATCCGCTTCGGCCTGGATCCCTTTTAAATGTTTTTTCACATTAATTGTGTTGATTAAGTTATAGCAGCGTTTTTTGATTCTCAGTTACCTGAGTCAGTCGTGGATTTTTTCAAGCATTATATACAATGCTGGCTATGCTTTACAGAAAATAAAATTTATTTCGTGTGGCCGCATAGTTGTGCTTTAGAGCTCGCCACGTTACATAAAGTTGTTATAGTAGCAAACTGCTAATCAGGTAACCAGAGGGTAATTCCCTTCCGCGAGTCACGCTTGACGAGACTCTTCCAGAACATAATGCAAGGAGAAGGTCGCGCGAGCATGATCGTCAACATCAGCCAGGACACGCTGTTGTTCGACGAGACCATTCACGTTCTCAACTTTTCTGCCATAGCTAGCCAGGTATTTCCAACTTGCTGCTTTTTTTCTAGAGCTTCTTGAAATTGTTTTATCCTTTTTTTGAATCTTTTGTGCAGCGATATATTCTTACTAATTTTGTTTTTATTCTAGTCATCGATGGTTGTAGTTATCGATAGGTGTCAATCAAATAGTTTAATTTTCTAATTAACCCTTAATAGGTATCCTGGGGTCCCAGTAGACCCCATGTTTTTATTTTCTATGTTTTTATTTGAAGCTCGTGAGTGTTACTTCATTTACCCTCCTAGTATAGGGATCTGAAAACTATCATGGATACAAGAAATTACCTTTTAGAATACATTAGGCAATACAAACATTTTGGGGTCACAAGGGACCCCAGGGTACCTTTAACGTATATTGATTTATTTTTTTACTTTCAGGTTTTCCAGAATATAATAAATAATTGATGTTGTAAATTTCTAATACCAGTAACTATCAGTTGCTTAATCTTTTTTGAGTAATTTTTCCATAGTATTAGGCCATGGCTAAGAGGAAAACGCTAACTGATGCAGAAGTTCGTGCCCAGCTGGAAGCAGAATCTGAATCAGATGATGACCATTTGTCGATTGATAGTGTGTATGACAGTGATAATAACGATGCTCCTTATATTCCTGAAGACATCAGTAGCTACCCTTCCTTTCATACTATAAGCAATAAAGTATTATAAATGAATAAAAATGACATTTTAAAAATGTTTTTCTCTCCGTTGGTAACCTGGGGTCTAGCTGGACCCCAAGTTACCTATAGCTGTAGGGGGAACCATGGTTACCTATTAAGGGTTAAAGTCACTAGTTTTCTGACCAGAGCGTTGCGTTGTCCAGGTGAAAGTGCTGGACAAGCCATCCTTTCATCGCCACAGATCATCGACAAAGTTTCGCACCAAACAGAGGTCGGGGTCCTTGGGAATCAATTCCTCGAGTAATGCCGGTAAAAGATTCACGATCGGGTGGGAACCGGCCCAGACCCCAATCAAGGGTGAGGTTTAATTTGTTGGGGCTTTTTATAATGTGTCCCCTGCTGAACGGTTATTGAGTTTTTTTTTCTTTTTGGTCATGTGTAGTAGAAAGTTTTTACTGACACGTGTTTAATGACAGAGCAAGAGGAAACATCGTCGAACGAACAAGAAGATGAAGATGATTGCAGTGATAGCGAGGAGTGCTGGGAAGGCAGGGAGGTGAGATTCTTATTTAACGATCTACTTTACTAATTCACAGCAAAAAGCCGCTTTTCCTGGAGTGGTAGAATCGAATGTAAATCAAACAAATGAGCCTAATTAGATTAAATTAAGTTTTTAAGAATAATATCTTGTATCGCAGGCGCAAGTTTTTTATTTTTGCCGGCGCAAAAATTTATGACACCATAATTTTCGTGCATATAAGAAAATGTGACGTTACAATTTACGCAACAAAATTTGTAGGCGCCCAATCTTATGCAATCTGTACATCACAATGCACTACTTATTTCGTTCGAGACGTAATTGAACAGGCTAGGCTGAAAGAACATCATATATACCGCAAGTTAAATTCTTGAATCAAAGAAAAAATAATTTCTCATTAACTGTCTGTAAATTATGTTTTCAATGTGTGAAAATTGCAAAGCGTGCAAAGCTGGCCTAAGAAATTCACAGCCATGCGGCGAATCAAAGGATGTGTCTTTGTAGTGTGGCAAAATAATAAAGCAACTGGGAACTGAATTGAGAATTAAATTTTTATTGCGCTCAAACCCGTGTTGAATTGAGACAAAGGTTCGATTCCCGTTATGTAGTTTGTACGGCCCATATCTTTTCCGTACTGGGCTGCTTGCTGGTTTATGTTCAAGGGGAGTGACTGTTGTAGGTGAGCAGTGTGAGCCCATTGAGAATTTATCGTTAAATGCCTTCGAAAAGCACAACAAAAATCACTTGTCTAGGCTGAGCCTCGAATTCGCGTCCTTCTGCTCTCGAGTTAGATCGTTACGGAGTTATCCTGCCGACATTTGTACGGTTTCATTACAGGACCAACTCCTGGAGGAGATCGAGAATTTGAAGAAGATGCTGGCAGAGAGTCAGGAAAAGTTGGAGTTGGAGAGAGAGGATCGAGCGGAGTGCGTTGCGGAACTGAACAAAAACTTCAGCGAACTCATGGCCGACGTCAAGTAAATCTTTTCCATCAATGTCGCCGCCACCTGTATACGAGTATGTTTGTGAATAGAATCGAGAAATCCCTCGTTTGTTGACTCGGATTAATTTGCTTTAGTTATTCTCACATTTCTCAAGGTTTGTTTTTGGCAGCAATAAAATTTTCTTTGAAAATAAGATCGCAGAAAGATGAGAGAGTTTTTCCGATAAGTAAAAAAAGATTTTTTTATCATTGTTAGTAGAAACGCGACGCGATGCATCGGCGCCTGTCCATCGGGATCTGATGATTGTTTACGTTTAGTGAGTCCTGGGAGGATCGTTTAAAACGTAGCGAAGAGTTTGGTGAGAAGAAGTATCTCGACACAGTGACGCGCGCGAACAAAAACATCGAAAAGCTGCAAAACGAGAAATCAGATTTGGAAACCCGGGTCAAAGACCTTGATCAGGAATGCGACGAACTTTTAGAAAAGCTGAATGTGAGTCTGATTCGATCTTGTTTGCGATGGTTCTTAAGCAAATTTTGCTTTGTTATCAATCTTAATTCGTAATGTTTCTAGCAGAAACAGAAATGAACAAAAAGTTTATCTGGAATGTGAATTAACTTTTGTGATGTTTAGACTCTTGAAGACAAATATGATGAAGACGTCAGTCTACATGAAAAAATAGCGAACCTCGAAAGAAATTTGGAGGAAAAGCAAAATGGTAATAAAAAAGTTTTGTGACGCAATAAACTGTTTAAAAATTCTATTTCTGTTCTTGAATTTTAAGTTTTATATTTTTATATGTTCTGCTATTTAGATTTTAAATTTTATATTTTTACTTCAGAAATAAACCAAATCCATACGGAAAACCAAGCAATGAGCAAGGAAATAGAGGATTTAAGAGCGGAGACTGGATCGGAACAACAGAAGCAAATAGAAAGTTTGCTTGAAGAAAATAGCTACGGTTGGTGACTTTGCATAGTGTTAAATTGAATGCCGATGGTTTGCGTGAAATTTCAATGTATTGGGCCGCTTCAGACCTGTGAATTTTTTTTTTTTTTTTTTTTTTTTTTTTCAGCGAAATAACTGGACTAGTAAAATTATTTTACAGTACATTCCTTTAACTTTCATCATTCTTTTGTCAGTGTTACTTATGCATTGAAAAAAAATCTCGTTTTTATCAATTATCAAAATATTAGTGTTTGGCTCGTTGTAAAGTTTTACTTCTGAAGCTGCTTGCCATACAGTCACAGTGAGCAAGTTTTTCTCGATTTACTTGTTTTTCTTCGCTCTTTAATTTGATTCTCGAAAAAACTAGCTGCATGTGTATTATTTTTCTGCAATATTAAATCTTTAATTGCTGTGCTTATTCTCAAGTTGGAGCTGCATCGATACAATAGAATTATTATCCTACTACAACTTTAACACTAGAACGACCAAGCGCGTCAATTGACGCATTTCAATTTTTACATGTTAATAAATCGCGCTTCCTAAAGTACTATCGCTTCATACTTTTTGAATTTTATTTTTTTATATTGGTAGATACTCTCAGAGTGTCTTCCAATAAAAAAATAAAAGTCAAAAAATACAAAGCGATAGTACTTCAGGAAGCGCGATTTATTAACATGTAAAAATTGAGATGCGTCAATTGACGCGCTTGGTCGTTCTAATGTTAAGGCATTGACTTTGTCTTGTTCTTCTCGATTTCACATGCAAACCTGCTTTTGATTACAAATAATGCATACTTAGTTTCTCATAACACTGGCATCTCGCTAGTAATCACGTTAACAAATTTAAGCTGATTAAGTTGACTTTAGTTGACGTGAAATTCGAATATTTCAGGTCGCGAAATAATCAAAGAACAACTATCCCAAATTGAACGATTGGAGAAGCAAAATAAAGAAATCGAATCAGTAAATTTAATGATCACTAGTTTTTTTTACAAATTTCTCTTATCTAATCTGAAGCAAGTGAACAATGCTCTCAATTAATTGGGGTTACATTCTCTAGAATGTTCTGTTTGCGATTTTGCCATGAAAAAAAAATTGGTGCTGCTATAGCGTGCGGTCTATCTCTAAATCACGCGGTAGACCTCTCATGCGGTAAACTCACCTACCGAGTGGAGAGTGAGGTCTACTGCGTGATGTAGAGATGAATAATTTGGTGGTAGACTGCACGCTATAGTAGCACCCGAACATTTAAACTTAAGTTCTCTTACTGTTATTTAGTTGGTAAAATTACTGAATGCAATTGCTGTTTATTAATTTTTAGTTAATTATAAACAAAATACATGATTCGTTCATTCGTCGTATTTTGATAGTAGAGTTTGATCATTATCAAGCCCTAATCAGCTCCAAGCCGGTTGTTACCACGCATCGGTTTCTGCTGTTTCAAGAAACATTGATGATTACATCCGAGTGATTAGATAGTTTTATTGTAGTTAATTGTGCAACTTTATGAAGTTGTCAATGACTGCCGCATTTCGAATAAAATGCGCGCATTTTTTTCAATCGCGAATTTGTGCGCGTTTCAAACAAGGCACATATTAAACAAAGGCGCTTTTATTTTTTGATAACAAATCTTCGGCCAAATTTAAATCTACTCAATTAAAAGGTAGCTTGGTTCAGAGACAGGTTAGGGTAATTAGTTGCTTTTTACCATGCTAGGTTTAGCCGTTGTTGATTGAGTGTACTTGTTACAGTTAACAGTTTTTTGTTGTAAATTATTTTTTGTATATCCTAAATCCGAAAAAATGAGTGTTTTTATACAGAGCATATACAGAGCAAGTTATAAAAGTACTAATGTAGCAGGCAAGCAACACTAGTTTGGTACTATCCTCAAAAAAACTCAACTGAGCTTTGTTTATGTGCATGTATTCAAGGACGCATTCGGTTTTTAATGGCAAATTTGTGCGCATTGTAAACAAAAGCGCATTTTAATAAAAAACTACGCTAAAAAGCAATTACAATTGCTGCGTTAGCTCGATTGTAATATTGTTGAAGAAAACTATTTTACTTTAAGAACTTACGAAAGTGTAAAGTTATATTTTATTTCTAGAATTTTTTATCGGATATTCAGAAGTTGAATGCAGAATTGGAGGATGCAAACAGTAAGTTGATAAAACAGCAGGAAATCGACAAAGAAAAGGATGATACTTTAAAAAGTGAAATTGAAATAAACTCACAGCTGAATCAAAGACTAACCGAAGTAAGTGTATGGTTCTTCTGCATTTTCGTGGTCATAAAACCCTGTCTTCGTTTCTTCCAAAATGCGAGTGTTCTTATTCGTTGAGAATAATGCCTAGGATTGGTGAAAAATTGTTAGCAACACGAATGGTGTTTATGCTATTAAGAAACAAGTTAATGTGTTTATCAAAGCATTGTTTCAGGCTTGCTTGCTCACTGAGAACGCCAAGAAAGAGTCCGAAGTCATGCGCAGGAGTATCGCCCAACTGCGAGCGGAAGTGACGGAGTTGCACGAGAAAAACGCGAGCTTCTCGTCGCAGCTCGCAGACAAGCAGCAAATAATCGAAGAATCGCAAGCGAAACTTGAAAAACTGCAAACTGAAATTAAAACTTGTCAATCCCAGTTCGAAAAAGATAGAAAAGCATCGTGTGAACGCGGAACGAAAGTGAAGGATTTAAGAGATCAACTTCAAAAAAAAGCGCAGGAAATAGAAGATTTTGAGAATAAATTCAAACAATTAAATTCCGAAAACGAGGTAAAAATGAAATTTCATTATTACGCAACCCTTAAGGCCTTTGTTTGTTTTAATTTTTTTGGCTTAGCGCTTAAGCGTGTAAAGAAGTAAAACAATCGATAAAAAACGAAGAATACTCCCGCCAACGCTTGTAGTGGAGACAAACCTCTTATTAGCGCTTAAGCGTGTAAAGAAGTAAAACAATCAATAAAAAACGAATACTCCCGCCAACGCTTGTAGTGGAGCAAACCTCTTCTTTGAAGCGTGATTTGAAAAAGTAAAACGTGCGATTTAATGAAAAAATAAAACGTGCGATTTAAACAAAATAAGGATTTTTGTTTTGTTTTCGGTTGATCGATTTGACTTCGTTGCTTTTTAGCAAGTTCATGGGGAAAATGCGAAATTAAATGAAGAAAATGCAAAGTTAATCGGCGTAAAGAGTGAATTTGATAAATTAAAAACAAAGGCAGCAGAAAATGAATCGAAAATGGAATTACTCAACGAAAGACACCAACTTGATCTGAAAGAGGTTTGATCACAGTTTTAAATAGATCAGATATTTTCCATTTTTAATTTTTACTACTTGGGCCAGAGAAAAACGTCATCTACTCCGTCCTGCTCAAGCGTATTTTCCGTATACTAAACGCTTTGTCTCTTCGTAACATTTTAATTCTAGTACTGGTTCAAAATCTACATCACCCATTAATTGAGCAGCAGGCTTCTATATATGATTTATTCTTACATTTAAACTGGCTGATATTTTGTCGAGTTGAAGGTTAAATCGGTTGATTGTTGTTGATCAAAAACAAGAGTGCTTCCTCGTTTCAATCAGGCAATAAACGTAAATTTAATGCAACATGGTTGTTAGATTATGGAAAAGAACTCTGAAATGGAAGCCGCTTTGGAGGAAGCCATCGTGTGTGGAGAAATAAAGTCCGAAGAGGCCAAAGAACTTCAAGCCAAACTCACCGCTTCTATGAAAGATCAAACATCTCTCAAAGCTCAAGTCTCGAATCTTACCGAATTACAACATAAGGTCGAAGAGAAACTCAAAAGTGAAAAGAAGGAAGCTCAAATCCAATTACAATCGTTGGTCGTTGAAAAAGAAAAATTAATATCGACTCATCACTTCGAATTGAAGCAACTGAAAGCACAACATCAGCGTGAAGTGAGCGAAAGCAACAAAAATAATGAAAGACATGAAACTCAAGTCATAAAAACCCACAAGGTGAATATGTTTTATCGCGATACTGTATGGCGTGCTTGGGTTGTTTTTTTGCCTTGTCGGCTAGTGAAAGATGGACTGATGTTTAAAATGTGTAGACTCTAGCTTGCATCTATTTGTTTCTACTCAAAATTAATTTTTTAGAAAGAAATTCAGAAGCTTGAGCGCGATCTACGGACGGCAAATGATGAATTGGAATCGTCTCGAAAGGAGTTGGTTATCGCGAGTCGCATCGAGAAAGAAATGCAGCTGGAAGTTGAAAAGCTTCAGTCCAAGATTAGCCAGCTCGAAGCCTCGTTGCAAAGTCAGAAAGTCCGTTCTGAAGAGCAACCTGAGAAGATGAAAGAGCTGGAGAAGGTATCACTTTACACCGGCGTGCTTGCAATAAATCAGATTCTCGGTTGGCTTCGGTTGTGGTTGTCAATGAACGAACCGCTGACTTACGTTTATTGTTTCAAGTCTTCCATGTAACTGTTTATAACTTGGGAATGATTATGTTTAAGTTTCATTGGTGTATAAATATCAGTATTTTGTTTGTAACTTATATTTTTGTAAAGCTTGATCAATACATACACAAGAACAGTTTGTGGATTGTTTATTTCTCGTCGAGAGATGATCCTGATTTAATTTAACATCTAAACATAAAATTATAATTTGAATTTTCAAAAACGGTTTCATATTTATTTTAAGTAACATAGGAATCAAATAAATGCAATGAAATCAATTGTGGAAGAACTTGGCACAGTGAATACAAAGTCACACTGGCCGTGTACGATTTGGTTCTCCACGATTCGATTCGATTGTTTACAGTTTGACCTATGCTGTGTTCAGGACGTCCACATTTTAACTTTGGAAAGGAACGATTTGTTAAGTTCTAAAGTAAATTTAACAGAAGAAATCTCAAAACTTAAAAAAGAAAACGAAAACTTGAAGGTATTTTATTACGATTCTAAATTTTAACTTATACTATCTAATGCAGAATATACATTTAGCCTAATGCAAAACTTTCTAATACCACTAATATTAGACAATTTTCTAAATAATCGTATATTCTGTCCCTAAATTGTAATTTTCTAATACTTTTGTACATACATATACATACATTTGTACTTTTGTATTATACATTACTTTTATCTAATACTTACGTTTCCGTAACCACGAACGAGCGATTAGCGCTTCGTCCTTTTACAAAGACATAACAGTTAAGGATTTTTTGTGGCATTTAAATCCGATCTTAAAAGAAGCCTTGTTACTTGCTGCCATGCGCTGGCCAGTTGCTGGTTGTTTCAACCATCCGAGTCATTCAACTCGATTCCTTATTCAGAATCGCGACGCTGCTGTAGATGCCAAAAAGTCAAACAAGTTGGAAGAAATGGAGAAAGCTTTGAAAGAGATGGACGAGCTGCAAGTTGGTGCTTCAATTCTTCTCTCTCCTGCTCAACGCATTTTATTAATCTCAATATTTATCCTCCTGACTCGCAGGAAAGCGACGGCGGCGCTAATACATAGGTTAAGCAATTACCCTGACCTGCATACGGAGATGCCAAAATATTAGGGTTAAAATTGTTTATTTTGGTTTATTTTTATAGAGAATGAATGAAATTTAGAACTGCTTGCCAAAACCACCAAGAAGGGAAAGTGCCGGAAAGTGTCTTTCCCAAGGACACAAGAGAATGTGGCGAGTAGGTTTTAAACCTTGATTATGTCGATCACAATCACGGAGCTTTAACCATTCGGGCAGCAATTTTCAATTTTGTACCCAATGAATTGTAATCTACTTATTTTCAATATATCAAAAATCCAAATTTTTTCCTCTGCTCAAAAAATTTTCACTCAGCTCTTTACAGTTCAATCATATTTATTTTTTGGTACATTTGCAAATCAATCATATTTATTTTTCAATACATTTGCAAACGAAATATAAGAAACAGATTGGTTTGTTTATCATCTTAAAAAGTCCCTAAAAGAAAGCTTTGCTATGACGACAAATATGGAGTGCTTCTTGATTGCTTCAAGAGCTGAGTGATAGAATTTTTAGTGAGTAGAGAAAAAAGTTTTGGTGTTTTGATCGGTTGAAAATATGTAGATTACGATTCCATGGGTGCTAAATTGAAAATTGCATTCGGGCACGCTGCCGATATTTTTCTCTCCATTTCAACTCTCATTGCTCTCCTACTTGAACTCTCATGAATTCATTCTTTGCCAGGAGAAGCAGCAAAGTGTTATCTCAAAACACGAAGATGAGAAGAAAGAGAGAGATTCAGAGATCAGTCAACTGCAGACGCTGAATCGAGACTTAAAGGAGGAATGCCAAAATGCTGAAAAGGAACGCGACGAGGTGGGTGGTATCTGATTCTGCGTGTCAAACCGTGGAAATGACGTTGAAAGGCGTTTATGAGAAAAAAAGTTTAACATGTGCAATTTGCGTTGTAGGCTCGCTTTACTTTGAAGAAATTTCGAGAGGCAAGAGACAAACTATCTCAGGAGTTAGAGCGTCAAATTAACACGCAGAAAGTTTGCAATTCTGAATTGAAGGTGATTGGAACGCGGTTATTGGTATTATGTTATATTCTGGTTGCAGAAACACGAGTTTCTGCTTCGGCCGTTCAAAATTTTCCCTTTATGACGTCAACTATTTTACATAGTGTGTCAGTTATGTTTCAGAATTCGTTTCACTTCAGTGATTTTATTTATATATCATGGCTATTGATTTAGATTACTTGCTATTTGATCTAGAATTTTTTTATCACAAAGTGTTTTTAGAGTAAACTTGAGGAACAAATCGAACAAAATGTAAAGTTGCGAAGTGAAAACTGTCTGCTGCGTGCAGAGGTTCAAGTCAACAGTCCGAAGCCCGCTGCAACTGTGCGTTCCTTGCGTTTTCTTTTTATTTTGTGTTAACTGATTGTGTGATTGGTAGACTTTTAAAGATATTTTCGTCTTCTGCCATTAGTGTAATCAATTGTTATTAATTTCAGAGCAAAAGACTTTCAGAAACTAATTTGTTAAATCCTTCGGTTGTAATCCGCCCAATCAAACAGGAAGTAAGTTGAACTTGTCAAGACACTATTTTGTTAAAAAAAAGTGCCCGTACAACTCGATGATTTCGCGTTTGTGGTGGTGGTGGTGGGTTTACCCGACCCATTCCTGGGGATGGGGGCGCCGATCAACTCGGTCGAGTCCCATCGCATTTGTCGGCAGCGTGGTCGAGTGGTTAGAGTGCCGGAATTGTGATCGACATGGTCTCGGTTCAAAACCTACGCCATTCTGTTGTGTTCTGCGAAAGACACTTTATGGCGCATTCCCCTGCTTGGTAGTCTTGGCAAGCAGTTGTAATTTTCACTAACTTCTCAATTAAATATTTAACGGGCAGCAATATCTTGGCATATCCAAAAGCAGGTCGGGGGTGATTGCTTACCTTATGTATTAGCGCCTCTGTCGCTTTCCTGCGAGTCGGGAGGATAAATATATTAACTTGAAACTTGTTTTTGACGTTGCGAATGATTGTAATCATCTTCACATTAATTCTTAAACGATTATGATACAATTATATTTTTTATATGTTAATTTTTGCGCAAAAGATTTAAAACAAGAAGACATTGTGTCCGATTCTTTGTTTTTCAACGATTGCTCCTCTTCACCACTTTCACCTCCGGAACCTGGCTTCTTGTTCACATGATCGGAGTTCACTTTGATCAAATACTCTTAACTTTAAGTGAGCTTTCCTTCAGGTTCTTCATTCTCCTATTCAAGAGGAAGCTCATAATATTGCTTCTCCCGCTGAAATTGTTCAAATGAAAGATCAAAGTACGGACGCAATCTCGTTCGACGACAACCGCAAGCAAGAGGCCGAAGTCGTTCTTAAGAATTCGCCAGGTGGGCACGTGATCTGACCCCTTCACAACGCTCGCTGTTTTGATTCGAGTTGCTCCGATTGCTAGTTGTTTCGTGAGATAATTTCAATGTTTTGTCACTAATTCAGTATTTTTACCAGAAAGATTAGCACGACTCGTTTTGTCCGTGGGATTTTTAAAATCAAAAGGATGTGACTTTATGCTCTCAGTCCATTCAAATGATTTTCATTGTGCTCTTTAAAAGCCACGACAAATTTTTTAATGAAGTCCTTCTGTTAACCTACAATAAGGAATTCGCTTTATACGGATAGCAGCAGCTCAGCAGCATATGAAGAACTTCAAGTTTCTACAAAAGCGAAATTTAATATCGTAACAATGGTTGCCGCGCCGCTAGATTATTTCACTTCCAGTGGACATTACGTTTCATCTCATTCTCGCCGGCAGCAAGTCGTTTACTCTCGAAAAAACCCTCCTCAGCTTGCCTGCCCGTCCACTCGCTAACCACTGCTTTGTGTTCGGTCCAGATACTGCTGACGTCAAAAGAGAATCGCGATCTTGCTCGAAAACAACCTCGCGTCGAACCGTCGTCAGAAAGACTTTGTCGCGCAAGAGACGTCCGGCGGCCGCCCGCCAGGCCACCCCCATCCCCGTTGCCGAGTCTCGGTCGAGTCACGATGAAGGTGAATCCCCACTTTCATCTCCGGTTGTTGACGAGATTTGATCAGAACGTGCAATGATTTCGATGCTGGTTGCTGAGTCTACAAGTTGCCGCTGCACAAGACTGCAACTTCGAAACTTTTCTTTGCTTATTTTTTGTATTTTGTAAAAGTTAGTGTATCAGAAAGTGTAATTAATATAATTTTTCTACGCGATCCCGAACTCAATCTAATCTCGTTTCTACGTGTCCAGGTGAAGTCAGTCCGTTGAAGACTCGCCGCACCCTGCGACCTCGAGAGATATCGAGGGATTCAGCACAGGTACACTCGTCTGTGCTTCAATTAAATGCTGCTTGTTTGGTAGTGGTTAGTTTTGATCCACTTACAAATCAGCGATATCACTTTGTAGCAAACATGGTTATATGCCATATTTCAAGTTTGTTTTACTATCATTGCCGCATTTAGTCACTTGTCGTTTGTAGCGCCACATTTCGATCAACTAAAATATTTCACTACAGAAGAAAACCTCAAAACACATTCACACTACCATCACCTCACAATACTTGTTCAAGAAAAAGCAACAAAGTTACTAACACCACACCCTATGACATTCATTTATTAGAACAGACATTACCACGTCCTACGCGTACAAAACAGGCATAGCTCAGAGCCAACAAATCACCACTCTTGCAAGGTTACCTACATACTGTAAACCCTGAAATTTACATGCCGCAATGCCCACTATGCTTGTCACACACACATGACACTAATCACCTCTTTAACTGTAGTCACCTACCAACACAACATAATACCACTAATCTGTGGAAAAAGCCTTTAGAAAGAGCACAGGTAATTCTAGAGTGGGAATCTAGATTGGCTTTTTTGAGAGATTAAGAGATGGCTACTCCAAGATAACCTTGGAAGAAGGAGGGGCAACAATAGCATTTCACTACAGAACATCGAAGCTTTAACTCCCGTCACTTCCCACTTAAATGCTCTTAATTTTTAATTTAATTATTTTCTCAAATTTAATTGAAATAGCTGAAATACTTTATTTTTTATGCAGACTGAGACCAGCTCTGCTGTTGAGACTTCCGACCAGGACAACACCTTGACCAATGAAGATGTCAACAAATCAACCACGTCACGTTTGACTGGTGTGTTGGTGATGTTGCTGTATGTGTTATGCCAGAGCGCTGACTTTCAAATCTTTTACACGTAGGCTTGTAATAAAATAAATTTCAGCTAATGTCTGACACGGCAAATGCACAACATAAATTAATATGTTTTTTTAAGCCGAGTTTTTCGCTTAATGAATTCTTGTACCACACTAAGTTCAATTTGATATGAGTATTTGCGAGTAAAATTTAACTGAGCAGAGTACTTATTTCACTGGTTTTATGTTTGAAACTCACTATAAATCTCACCGCATTCAATCAAGTCGACCAGCACAGATATCTCACTATTCGAGATTATGCGCTGATCAATTCATGGCTCAGATTCTCAAGTTTAACTGAATTTTCTCAAGCTTTTTGTGCAATTCTTAAAACTTTCAACTGCCCCCAAGGTTCAAGGCGTCAATTTTGCCTTCTAAACTTGTTCAGAAGTAGCAGACTTTTTTTCGAACGACAGCGATGTTACTATTTAGCTTTTAAGCAATTTCATGCGCGAATCATCTGTCACTTGACGTTTTTTCTTCGAAGAGCACGAACGGGACTTCCCCAAGTCAGAGATGGAAATCGACGTTACTCCTCTGGCGAAAAAGAGCCGCAGTCGGAAGAGAAACAAACAGAACGACGAGAACGTGAGTGGGAAGGAAGCTTTCCAAACAAGCGCGATTTTAACCCGGCTCTTTCTGTCAGCAGCTCAGGAGGGAAAATCCCCTCGCTATTGGTTCGCATCTGACCAAGCGTTTGAAAAGGGTGGAGAAGTTGTTTGAGGTTGGCTCGTGCATGACTGGGGAGGATGGCTGGGTGATATGTCGCAACTAATGAACTGACCTACAATCATGCTTTAGCTGGCCGTCGCAATTAAAATTTGTGAAATAATTATTCGATGAGACAAAAATTAAATGATTAATCTATCTTAACCTGCCTCTGTCTTTGGACGGAGATTTAGTAGTTACTTCAATTATGACGTCATTCCAAATAAATACAGGGTGTCCGAAAAGTTACTGTGCAGTAGAAAATATTTAATAATAGCTGGTTTTGTGACGTAATATTTAGTTGTTGGTATGAAAACAAGTTAGTCATTATAACAACAAATAGTCATTTATTACATATCCAAATCAATGCCCTTATACAGTAATGGTATTGACAATTAAGCAGCGAGCATTCTTAGTTGAGCATATGTTCCGCAATAGTGGAAAATAACAAATACTGTGCTAACAAGATTTGCCAAGTAATTTGCAGATGTTGAGGCGCCTCACCGTAATGCCGTGGGACGCTTAATAGAGAAATTTCGCCAAACGGGTAAAAGACGCTCGAACTGGTAGGCCTTCAACCACAAATGAAAAAGCTATGGAGATCCAGGAAATGATATTAAAGAGTCCAAAGAAGCCCGTCCGTAAGACGATTATTTCAACAGCCCCTAATTGTTTTCTAATAAACTTTACTGTAAACACATTAAATTTTTATGTACCCACACTGCACAGTAACTTTTCGGGCACCCTGTGGTAGTCGAAATTAGCTGGCAGTTGGTTGGTCGCCGCTTGATGTAAACACACAAGCTCAAAACTATCTGAAAAAGATTATTTTGTCAGAAAGAGCTGTTTTAAACGTAAATGCTTCTGCTGCTTATTCATTTGGCCTTTTGTCTTGTTGGCCAAGTGGCTGTAGACGTATCGGTTTAATCGTTCATTAACCAATCAATAATTGCGTAGCTTATTTGAAATTCTAATCTCCCTGCATGCGATAGCTTACAGTTGCTAACGTCTTGCATTCTGCCACTAGTCACTTCTTATGCATGTTCGGTATTTCTGTGCTGCCCAAAATAGTTTGAAATTAAGTCAACTGATAATTCCATGAGTTTACGATTGCTTTTCTCCTTCAATTGAGTTTATTTCCATTCTCTAGTTTAATCACGTCTCGTATTGCTTTTGAAAAGTTGTGTTGAGATAAACAAGAACTGGCATGATTCATATTCGATTAAAGAGATTGAGGAATACGCGATAATTTTTCTTGTTCAGCTGTGAGAAACCACCATATTTTAATTTTGTTTGCGAGTCCGTCGTGAAAATCATCCCAGTAGTTTTTTAATTAACTGCTCTCAAAAGTTTGAATTTTTTAGAATTTCTTGAGCTTCGAAGTCATAAAAAGTTCGAGTATATTGAGTTTGGAATTTAGTAAATTATTTCGAATATATTCAGTTTCGATTTTATTGAAATTGTATGAATAATTGAATATATTCAGTTTCAAATTCATGTAATTGCTTGATACATTTCGCAGGAAGGTCGCGTTGAAACAGGAAGTTCCATCAAAGCTCGACCAAAGAGAAAAGGACGAAAAGTCGCATGTGACGTAAAAAGTTGTCACGACGATGACGATGACCCGGTTTTGAAAGCGAGATCGGTGAACATCGCAAGAGTCGGCGACATGATCAAGAACTCGCCCGTCGGACAAGGTGAGTTTGGCCGATTCTTGTCCAGCTGTTCCCCCTGGACCCTCCCTTCATCATGTGTTGACCTTTTAATTACATTATGTTTTTGTTTTTCTGGTTACAAATTGCAACGTGTAATTCTTTTTTTTAAATTTTGTGTTTTTGGCATAAATACGGTTTGAGACATTTGTGTTTTCAACATAAATACAACTTGTTTAACAACATCCGTGACGTTGAACAGCACTGAAGAAATTCGAAGCCG
Organism: Diplosoma virens; assembly: GCA_963680785.1. Classification (NCBI taxonomy): domain Eukaryota; kingdom Metazoa; phylum Chordata; class Ascidiacea; order Aplousobranchia; family Didemnidae; genus Diplosoma; species Diplosoma virens. The sequence continues at coordinate 8,835,893 of OY796885.1, read as the reverse complement.
CGATGTCTCCTTCCAGATCCCCCCCAGTCATATCCGCCCCCACTTCCCTCGCCATCAACGACCCTGTGAGTAGACACATACGCTTTTAACTTTACATCGTCGAAGCGTTGCTATGGTGCTGTGAAAAAGGCAAAGCTCGTTTTGCGTTGATTCTTCTGCTTTTAATAAGGATATACTTCACATTGGTTAAGTCTTTAGTGTAAAGGCGCTGTTTGGCCGTGTAAGGTTTTTTAATAGCTTTTTGTAGCACAGTATTTTAAATAGGGTAAGGCCTGCTGATTCTTTACCCCATTTTCGGCCAAATTTTTGTCAGATAAGTTTATTACTCGGTGCAGTAATTCAAGCGAAGAACACTACTTTAACAGAGTTGGAACCCCAAATTTAGATAAAGACAAAAAAGTTTTCAATTGTATTACTTGCCGAAGTGTTTTATTTACTTGGCCCACGAGTATTTTTGATACGTCACAATGGCCCCGACTCAAGAAGGTCGGCCTCCCCTGCTCTCGTTGAAATAGATTGACAAAAGCTTTTATGTGGCTGTAAAAATCAAAGGTCGTATTGAAAATAGGTGAGCTTGAAAAAAATTGGAACGTTTTCGTATTCCTCTTTACAAAAGAATACCTAAGACCAGGGGATGGCGAATCAGTGTCGCGCGGTTCACAAAATAGCCTTTAATAACCCATCGTTCCGGAGTTTTTCCTGCTTTTATAACGACTTGATCTTCTTGAACAAGGGATATTTCTAACTTTCGTAATAGGTATGAAGTGAAGCTCCTTTTTGGTCTTTGATTGATTTTCAACGCTTTTTAAATGTTCAGAAACAACAAAAAAAGGATACAAATTTCAAATTTTTTGTAAAAATTTTTTTATGGTTTTGAATATTAAGCATAAAAAATGTGTTTAAGATTAAGCAAGAAAAAAATTTTACATGTCTAAAAAGGTAAAAAATTAACAGTTAAGGCTTTTTCTTTTACATTTTAGTCCATGAACTAAATTATATTAAGCTGTTATTTTTTGGTCCACGCTTTAAAAAAGGTTCGCCATCCCTATAGAACTAAAGTGTAGATTTTGCTGTACGATTTATGGTACAATTCAATTACAGACAAACATTTCAACCAATCTAGCGTATTCGCTGGAAGTTTCTTTTAAAAATTTACACTAATTCACGTTCGTTTATTTATCGTTACGTATTGCATCCAATTAATGACGTCACGTTGATTACGATTTTTCTCAGCAACGTCAAAGCGGGCGACGCGTGCGAAAGCTTCACGCGGAGGACATCTCCCTGCCCCTGCAAGCCTCCCCCGATGAAGCGGCCAGGGGAATTGGGGCGGTGGGGAGAGGAGTCGGTCTTCCGTCGCAAACAATCAACGCGGAATCCTCGTTGAAAAGACGACTCCGACGGCGGAAGTGACGTTTGCTGCCATGACGTCAACGTCGTATGTGTGACGTTTAGCACTGCTCACTCGTTTATTTTTCGCCTTCAATATGATATTTAAACTCGTTGACTCGTGGTCTATAAGCCGGGAAGTGGCTCGTTGCGAATACACTGGGGCAGCTGTGATGGTTCTGAATTATGTTGAGATTGTGATGACTCAAGCTGGGAAGTTTGATTTAATGTCCAAACTGCGATTTATTGTTGAAGAGATGATAATAACAAATTTCTTAAAATGCAATGTTGTATAACTCATTGGTTTTTGATTTTAAATGTTTTTTTCTCTTTGAAGTATTTTCAATTCGAAAAAAAGAAATTAAATTTTTTTAGATTTTGCAAGTGAAAAGTCTCTGATATTATCAATAGTTTTATGCTTCTGTTTATTTTGTTAATGAATCATTTCGGTTTTGACATTTGGATTAGCCTTAGTGTATTATTTATTGTTAGGAACCTTTCCCGTTTTTTCGTTCGTTTCCTGCCACAACGTGTAATGTATCCTCCATAATTCAAATTACTAAACGACATTGTTTATGCAAGATTTGTGACAAGTCATTGATCTTTTTACATTGTATAAAATCTAACTTTTCATGAAGAATACTGCTTTGTGGTCATGTTCTTAGCATTTTAATTTTTTTTCTGAAAAAAACTTTAAAATTTCACTTCGCCAATAAACAATCGTTTTGCTCGTGTTTTGTGTGCCAAAGCGCGCTATAGGAAAAAAGTTTTTTGTCAATCAGTGGATTTTTCAGTCATTGTCAGACTAGTGATAACTATAACCAGAAGTCGGGAACCTATCGCTGGCGAGCAGATGTGAATCTTCTGATAACAGCATCTGGCTCTTTTGTTGCCATGCATAAATTGCCGCACATAAAAGAAAAAGATCAGCGCACACAAGATTTCAAAATTGAAGACCTTTTTTAGAGATTATTACGTTTTTGAGCCGAAAATTAAAAAATCAAAATAATTTTGCTCACGAACAAATTTCTGCCACAGCTAAAAATTAGAGGAATATTGTTGGCTCATAAAAATACAATGTAGCTTTTATGGGTCTCTTACCGAAAAAGATTCCTGACCCCTGCTATAACTAGTAATAATGTTTCTAAACGGAATTGGATGGTAATTAATAAAGAATAATGTTAGAGCGTCTGTTTAAATACAAAAGCTTTTCTATGATGAATTTTGACATTACTGCAAATGTTTACGTAGCTTGAAAAAAATTTTTAACACTAAGAATAGGCGTACCATAATACCATATTCCAAAGGAGCGAATCAGGACAAAAAAAACGTTAGTCTATAAATAGTGGTGTTCTCTAAAAAAAGAGGAGGTCTGCGGATCGTATCTGTCTTTCGATTTCTGACAAACCAACCGGGACAAATAATTTGTTTAAAAGAACATTCACAAAAATAAGCAAGACTATAAGTATTAATTAATGTATTCCACTTCCCAGCAAGAGATAATCTGCCTCGGTTTTCTTTTTTCGAAAACACAATCTCGTAGTAACAAGTATAAAGAAATAACCTCCCAGAAATATTGACAGTAGAAATAGAATTAATTTGATTGAGTCGAAACCCATTTCTTCAATCCATATTTTGACTTCATTTGTAGTGGAATAATTCTTTGAAATAACTACAAAAATAAAACTGATGCTGGCTTGTCACAATTACTGGTAATTCATAAAATTATATCTAGAAATCTAGTGGAAATAAAGTAAGCTAAAATTTGTGTGTTTGTATCACAAGCCCAAAAAAATAAAAAAGTAAAACTGAAACTTCGGCTTTGCATTGTTTCGCTTTATATCTATTACGTTTATACTTTTGATTTGGAAAACAAAACAGCTTGTTAAGAATAAAACAATTTTTTTGGAAAAAAGAAAATTTATTTTTAGAGTACTGTAATAGCGTATGCAGAAGAAAAAATAGCTGACAATTAAAACAACGCACAAGTCAGTTTGAAAATTGGCCAAACAACTTTGAAAGAGAAGAATTATTTGCATATTGAAAATGATGAAACAAGGCTAAGCATACCTGGTAAACACGAGACCAGATCTGATGCTAATTCAAATTCCGGCAAACAACTGCATTGTGTCGTCATATTCCCGTTTTTATCGGAAATAGAGCAATTATGCTCACATTTTTGGTTGTTCTGCATAAAATGTTTAACAAAGTTGTTAAAAACTTTTCTTTAAACTACATTATTTTTGATTACGTTTACGGTGCCCACTGCCCATCTACAAAATTTTACTTGATCAGCAAAACCACTTTTAGATTTTGCCCGTTGGCGAGTAGTGGCAACACTGGGTAAGATTTGTTTGACTGGAGAATTTTAGCCAAATATCTCATGCTCTTATTAAAATAAAAAGTAATTAAAATGATAAAAAGTGTAAAAAAAAATAACCAAAATACTTCACTGCCGTATGTTGGTAAAAAAAATGAATTCTAGCTAGTCCTCTAATAAAGCCAGTGATGGATTTACAAAAGGGGGCCCGGTGCAACAAAAGTAAGTGGGGAGCACCATTTGGTATATCAAAACAAAATGATCTCTAAAAAAAGGTCTTTATTTTAGACATGCCACTACGAGTTTTGTCCAAATGCTACTTGTTTAAGTCCTGCTACTACGAAACAATAGAGCAATGTCTTGTGTAGGGTGCCACTTTTTGATTTATTTTAGGGGGCCCGGTGCCACCGCTCTGCCCACACCCTATTAAAGCCATCACTGTTTAAACCACAAACTTTAAATAGGGCAAACTGACAAGTTCTGAGTATTTTAGTAGAAGATATAAAAAAAATAAAACAATAAATCATTTATGAATTTACATGTTCGTGTGACGCGAACTTGACATACATCGGTATGTCAACCCGACATTTGAGCACTAGAGCTAAGGAGCATTTGGACTTCAACTCTCAAGTATCAAGTGCAATAAAAAATCATATAATGTGTTGTAATATTTGTTCCTCTGTCAAATTAAATTTAAACTCCTTTAAAATAATTAAAAAGTGTAAATCGGAATTCCATACAAAAATACACGAAGCATTATTTATTAAAAAGCGTAATCCTGGTTTAAATCGACAACTTTATGCAAATGGTTCTTCATTTTTATTAAATGTTTTTTAATTTTTATTTTTAAATTCTTTATTTCTTTTCTTATAAATTTTAAATTTACTTTCATTTTAAATAATTTAATGAAACTAAAAAATTGGCTTTATAATTCTATTTGCTTTAACTTATTCGTCACAATGTAAATCATTCATGCATAAATAATTAATTTTCTTTGTGTTGACGCATTATTGTTAATTTCATTTAAGTTTAAGTTTTTCTTGAAAAGGGCTTAAGAAGCCGAAAACGTTTGAAAAATAAAAGTTTTATGAATTTAATTGTGCTGCTGAGTATCGCCACGATATAAAAAAACTCTTCAATCACATTAGGGTTGTAGTTTATTCTAAGTTTAATCTATTAAAAGAAATAAAAATTGTTTTTACCCTTGTTTTAAAGAACTTTAGACATTTTTTGATTCTGAACCCTCAAAAAATAATAATTTTTTACAAGTGATTGCCACAAAAAAAATGTCGAAAATCTTTCAGTTTTACTTTTATGTGTGTTCTTTCACACAGTTGATTGCACCCACTAAATTAAATGTTTGCGAAGTAGGCGAAGTGCTATGAATGGTGCGTCATAACTCTAACCAAATATAGATTGCCAAAAGATTCTTATTTGATATTCTTATTTGACCAGAAGCTACTTAATAAAACCCAGTCACCAAAGCTTTATACAACCCACAATTTTGCAACAAGCTTTTTACTATTGAATAAATAGTCTAGAAAAACAAAAGTTATACTTTCAAATTTATCAAAATTTTCATTGGGTGTAGAACCTCACCTTTAGCAGTAGCCTAAAATGCTTATCTGTCTTGATGCTAATTTTCAAGTTGTGGATATAATCATACGCTCTGGTAAACTTTTTTAAAAAATGATTTTGTTGCTATTTCAAATTGTAAAAAAACAACCATAAGAATTAAGAACTATTATTGTGTCACAAACTTTGTTCGGGAATCCCAAAGGACCAGTTGAGCTAGGTAACCCGAATACCTGCGCTGAAACAAAGCTGTGTCTAAATTTTATTTTATTCCGGCTCAAGAAGTAGTTTTGCTATGAGCCTGACGATTTATACAGTCGAATTAACGAAAGCTCGGATTGATTTTGTCGAAGACTTTTCTTCACAACAGACAGAGACCGCTGTCTCTAATAACAACAAATGTATTACAAAATCACGACCGACGAAATTCTATTCCACGCTTTGCCACACTGCAAAGCTAACTCAACGCTATAACTTGATTCGATCAACACAAAATAATTCTACCTCTGTAGAACAAAACTGCCAACCACTGGCACAAAATAAATTCAACAATTGTCCACCGACACAAAATCTAACGGTCCACCTCCTGTGGCCAAACAAAATCACCTTCGCTCGAGCCGCCACTCAAGTCGCTTCAAATTATCTCACAACGATAATAATCATCATAATAATAATAATTTCTCGCTACGCATCGGCTTTATATAGAAAACAAAATCACGTGACGTAAACTTTCTCGTAAATTCAAGATTCAGCCAGAAACCCCTGGAGAGTTCGTTACGCGAATCAAGTGGAATATACGCGAATTTTCCAGTACAATGATGTTAGTCAAAAACATATTACGTCAATACAAAGAGAAAAGAAGAGAAAAAGATACATGTATCGAGCCATATAACAAATTGGACGTATATCGCAGACAGCGCTCAAAGAGCCGCATTTATTCTCTTATGATAAAACTACGAACTGCTTTTAACGGGGATACACTACATCGTTATGATTAAAATTATGAATGAAGTGTGACATATTGCAATAAGTTTATCGGCATAAAGCTAGTGTCTAAATTTCGACAAGAAGCTGCAAATTCGGCTTCAACCTAATTTTGACTTAAATAGATTAACATCGGTCATCGTAGGCCTAAAGTACAAAACTGAATTAAAATTGTTATCCCTGTTAAAAGAAGATCCATTAAAAATATGTAAAATTCAAACCAAAATCTATAAAATTACTTTAATTACAATGAAACAAAAATAAGTTGTTTTTTTTGGTTTGAGTTTAAATTTACCACGACATGTATATTTTAGTTTAAGGGCACACTTAAAAAAACTCATAGTCCGCTACCGCCTGTTAGTTCAGAAAATCAAAGCGAAGCAACTAAACCTGCTGTACAGGTCCGTTCTAAGAAGCAGGCTGAAGGCTGAAGAGCTGAAGAGCAGTTCTTTTTAACTTTTTTCACTCACAACACTCATCCATGATTTTATGAGACAAAACAAAGGCGACGTCAAGGAGTAAATATGGCTTTTTTCTCGGAAGCGAAAACCAAAAATAAATTTTCATTCAAAATTACAGACAAAAAATGATATTTTTTCTCCATTTAAAGTAAAGGCTAATCTGTAATTCATAATGAAATCAAATGAAAAACTCTTCTGCAATTATGTTGTTGTACTTCTGGTTCTTGACGTACCAGGATTTGATTTACTATGGTGACTTTCTCAATGCACGAAATAGAAGATATAGAAACAATTAACCAAATTTAAACTAAAATCTTATAACCACACCCACATGCATGCAAGGATCTTTTGTAGTCGATATATTCGACAACCGTGATGATAAAAACTGTGTTGTTGATGATCGTGATGACAATGATGATGATGGTGATGTTAATGATGATGATGATGGTGATGACGACGATATTTTTGTTATATTCGTCGGATGACTTGCTGTTAGTCCTAAAGAATGCAATTATACGATCGAAGTTTTTTTATACAATCAGCCTAATGACAACTGATAATTTGATTTGAAGGTTTCATTTGGTTTATAAAAACTTATTTTTTATTTAATATAGTTGTAATAAAAAGTGAATACAAAAAACTTAAATAGCTTAAACGCACTTTAAATTTTGTTAATTTTTACGTATTTCCTTCAAAACACAAAAAACCAAAAAAAACATATATAGAATATCAGATCTGCATAATGGTGGAACGAGAGGAACAATAATAACTTTATTTATTTGTAGAAAAAGAACCACAAAAAACATTAATAACTTTCATTATCTATCAGATAAATTTAAAATCTGCAATTTTACTTTATACTCTCTCATCTACAACGCACGTCTTTGCATTTACGTTAATATTACTTGCTGAGCTGATGAAAAACTCTTACAGAAATACCTGAAATCATTAAAATGATAATTCTGCCAAAACAAAGAAAAAGATGCATCTGTTTTATTGTCGTTTACATTAGGCAAGATTTGTGAATGATGTCTGCACTAATCACAGTGAATTGTGCAAAAATGTTTGATAAAAAGCAGGGTTGCCCAACGTTTTACCATAAACATTTGAACAAAACTTCTATTTGTTCAACTTTAGTTTTTTAAATGACTGGTTGTAGAAATAAGAAAAACGTCTGTACTTGCAGTGTTTGTCTAGGCCAGAGTTTCTCAAAGGGGGCTCCGGGGCCTTTACCAGGGGGCCACGAAAAGAATCTTCATTCGGACTTCAATTTACTTATGGGACAAAATTGACAAAATCAGAGACGATTTCAAAGTGATGACCTTTTTATTTGGTCTTCACTTGTGGTTGTTTTGCAATCGGCCTTTTCTTGACGTTCTAATTTCGTAATTGGTTATTGTTTCTGATAAAGTCCTTAGATTTTTTTGTTCGAGCTCAAACTATTTAAATTTAATTAGGATTATGCTATTTGGTTGAAATTTTATTGCGTTCGCTTTACATTTTTGTAGCGCTATGTGAACTAATTTGAACACATTGTTTTTGAGAGGATTGCGAAATGCATCAACGTCATTGATAGTTAAATCTTTTATTGTCAATACCCACGCGCTTAATAGTGATGTCCACTATATAAGCACATGCTTCTATAAGTTAAAATTGAAGAGAGAGAGACTCAGTCAGAACAAGTTGTTCGGAAGGCTGTTTTACGTTGTTATTTTGTAGAGGGATTCTAAGTTATTTAAATCGCCCGGTAAAGTTGTTATTCGTTCATTAAAGTACAGTCGTTATTATTGATTTAAATTTTTGTCTAATTGCAGAAAATTTCCGTCAAAAAATCTACGCTCTGAGAACCTGTGATTTGTACTGATATCATTTGAATAAAGGTTATATTTTACTTTAATCTGATTTGATGAATTATAGTTAGGAATTAGAATTCGAGAAAATCATCTAATGACTTCTCCAGAATATTTTCTTGGCGTAAAAGATAGCTTTTCTGATTAATAAAACGGTTTAATTGGCAGTGAACTCATCACAATATAGCTCCTGACGGTCTCGAAATCGAAATGCTGGAAACACCATTTTTGACGAAAACCATTATTTTTAACGCCAGGTTATCAATTAAACATTGTTTTTGACGAATTTTATTGTAAAACCAATAGTTTTGACGTGGTTCCTAGATTGCGTCAACAACATTATTTTTGACGAAGTTGAACAATTTAATTTACGTTGGCACCGAGGCCAACATCATTTTTGACAGCGTTTTTTGACGCAAACGACTTAACCTTCGAGACAATATCATAACCAGGAGTTCACGGGTGTTTAAGAGTGTACAAAAGAGGGCCACAGACCACCAAATTTTGAGAATTACTGATCTAGGGTTATAATGCGTCCCAATTTTAACGATTTTCTCCCGCCCAATTTGCCAGAAATCCAACACAGATTCGAAGTAAAGGCCTTTTTTTTAAGATAACACTGCGTTCTAGGGACAAAAATTAAGAAATTTGTGTCAGACTCAATGGGAAGACCTTTTAGGGACGAATTTTTTTCTATTAACGAGCGTCCCGGTTTGTTCCTTTGGAAATAGGGTATGTCTATGTTTGTCTTAATTAGCAAACCTTCAAAAAATCTAGAGCAATTTATTTTTTTAGAAGTTTAAAGGAAAACTAAATGGTAGGCCTATAGATAGGGTGAGCATATTTTTAAAGCGAGGAAAAGGGAGGTTTGTTAAAAGAAAAAAATCGTCATTTAAAAGTAGTACATTAAAAAAAAAGTCTTCATTTTGAATCTGTCTCGGATTTCTTGATTTTTATCCCTAAAAAGCAGTGATCACAAAAAAGGCTTCATTTAAAATCGTAAGTTCGGGAACGTAATGGTTAACCGGGCGAAACACCGTGACAAGGCCTAAAAATTGGGACTGTCCCGGTTAACCAAACGTAGGCAATCTCACCTATATTTGATACTTTTGACTAACACAGGATATCAAACTGTGAGTTACCAAACAGATTCAAAATGAAATTATAACTTTACTTCAAAGCAAAAATTGTAAGCATGAGCGAGAAAGGGAGAGAGAGAGAGAGAGAGAGAGAAAAAGAGAGAGAGAAAATTTTAGTTGCTTTTGATGCAATTAAGCATTGAGGATAAAGCATGACTTTCAAACAGCATACTAAAGTTAACAAAAGCGTGTTTAAAAAAGCAATGTATATCAAACCCGAAATGTAATAAAAGAGTAGATATTTTTAAGATAGAATGCTATGAAGTTAGGAAGGACAAAATGTCATGGAGACCCTTTTCAGTATTTTCATCAGATAAATACTGTCAAAACTATTTTTTTAACTTTTTTATTCCTTTCATCTTAATTATCGTTGTGGTTGTTTGCAAAGATATATCGACTCCGGGTTAAAAACAGACAGGAATGGTTCGAGGCGCGCCCAAGTTGATGGCCTATTTAATAATTATCCTATTATAAAGAAGTTTTTAATTAAAAAAATTTTTAGGGCATTTTATTTGATAAAAATTGATGTTCTGGTGAATGACAAATGCTTTAAGTTGTGAGCTGAATGCGATTTTGATGTTCAATCTATCCGGGGATTTATGTTGTGTTCTTGGAAAAAATGCTTTACGGTAAGTTTATTATTGGAACCATCCTGTTTACCTTCAACAATGGTTTCGCTAAAAATAAAAATTAAGCAGAAACCAGGTCATTATCACTGCAAGTATAAGGTCTAGCGTTTGAACACACGCAAAGTTTTGGATCAAGTCAGTTCAGTTCAGTTCAGTTCAGTTTTCTTTTATTTCTGCTCCGCCACATGAACAAAATAACAAAATGTTGAGAAGTTTGTGTGTTGTAAAAGACGGGGTTAGGAAAAGGAAGAAGCAGCAAAACGAGTTGACGTTGTGACTTGCTAATTAGCGATGAATGGTGTGACTTGTTGTATAATATGGAAGCAAGGTTGCTTCACCTCATTATAAAATTGTTTAAAAAAATAGAAAGAGAAAAAAAAAAAATAAAGTATAGGATTGAGGTTATTTGCTTAATAAAACGCTGCTGTGGGGGCGGTGCAATGGTGGGACCATAGCAGAGTTTGGCTTAATGAATATGATCAATATTATGGTTATGTATTACGACTGAATGGCGAGAAACTTTGTAAATATGAGTTTAGACTACATCTTACCATGCCTGTCTTTGTGGAGGCTAATACAAAACCATGCTCCTGAAGAATGTCTGTAGTCCTCATTTTTTCTGGCCCAGGCTTACCATGTAACGCTGCTGAAGACAAAATGCAGCGGCTTTAAATATGCCTTACTTTTGCAGGTGCTTGCTTTTTCTTTTGGTCTCAACTTGCATGAAAGCCATATTTTTTATCAATTTAGTTAATTTTTTGGTTCCGCTTAAAGTGAAAAAAAAAAAGAAGTAAAGAGAAAAAAAGCGCTTTAAGTTGTGTAAGTGTATTAAAATCAGCTTTCCTGCTAAATAGTTCCAGCGTCGTTGTAATCTATATTTTATAAATCTAATCAAGTAAATTGTTGGCAAGGTTAGTTGAACTAGAAAAAATAGTAGGTTAACCAATTAAATCTTTTTTCATTACTAATTAAATATGCTGGTCGATCGCAAATTGTTAATTTGCTGATGTAATTGATTCGCCTCTGCGCATTGGTATAAGGGGAACAGAAAAGAGCGTTGTAGAAGTAAGCATTTAAATCAAACAGTTGCTAAAATTAAGGCAGAAATACTGCCTTTTTTTAATTGAAAATAAAAATATCGCTGATTCGAAGTAGCTGGTAGTTAGGAACCGCGTAAATGTCAAACCTGATCTACATGGTCTCAGCTAAAACGCTTCTCTCGTCTTTTGTTTCGTCCTTAAAAGAGACTCTTAACAAAACTTTCCTCTGCTTGATCACCTTAGCAAACCTTTTAAAATTTCCGTCATATCACTAATTACCAACTAAAAGAATAATTAATAAATTTTTTAATGGACAGCGATTAGGTCCACCTCGTATACTTTGGCGTTTTTGGCGTAGATGAGGTAAATAGTTTTTTTGGTTGCTCTAATTTTGTAACATCTCCGGCGTTTATTTTCGAGTCAGAAAGACAAATAGAGAGGATGACGATGATATAGAAAGTTGTTCCAATTTTACGACGTTACAAAGAATTTAGACAACTTTTCAAATTTTTTAAACTGTTCATTAGACCGTATCCAAAATAAATATTCGCGGCTGTTCATAAGTTTGCTTCACGTTTGATCATGTTATCCTGCTTTGGTGTATGTAATGTTGTCAAATTTGTGATTCTTGATTACTATTGTTACTAATAAAATTGACAAGATAATATAGGATGTAAAAAGCTATTTGTATTTTGCAATAAAACAGTTTTTAAACAATCCTCCGTTTTTCTCTTTACCAGTAAAATCCAGTGATTTAAATTAATTGATATTTTTATTTTTATTTATTTTCATTTTTACTCACAATCAACTTGAAATTAATCAAAGTGCATGTAGAAATAAAGATTGTGAATAAGGAAGCAGCGACTAAACGAAGTACGTTATTACATGCACAATTTCAGTTAATGATAATCAGTTAATATATTTCGTACTTAATGATAGTTTTAATCTTTTTTTTTGGTTTCGTCCTCTTTGTACTTTTTTGTAAAGAATATATCTTTTTCCAAATATATGCATCAAACTTACAATATACAGATATCGAGGTAATGTTTCTAAACTGTCGTCAGTTCAGAGTCAGTCAGTCTCACGGTCACCTTCTTCTCTGATTTTGAAACAAAGGTTAAATGTCAGCATTACTACAAAAAAAGCAAAATTCCAAAAAAGAAACACAATGTTAGAACATGCAGACGCTTAATGATTAGCAAGAGTTGATTTGCTTTGCGTGCTTGCATCACCTTTATCAGAAAATAAAAAATATTTAAGAGAAAAAAACGATTAGATACACGAACAATAACACCAAAAAAATGAATATTAATTTTAATATATCTGTTAATATGCTTATAACTAGATATAGCTTATGCTTTTACCTTCGAAAACTTATTTTCTAGACCAGAATGGCATGGTACTAATGATTTATTTTGTGACAATTAAAGTACAAATTTTTTGAAAGAGCATGTGGGTCTCTTCAAGAAGTCACTGAAAACGACTTTTGTTTGTAGAAGTAACTCTGATTTTCTGTGGTTACTATTGCTTTTTGAAGAGATTCTTTTCCTCTTGGTTCCTTTTTTATTCTATTCTAGTGATTTCAGGTTAGTTTTACCAAACAAAATTGCCTATGGTGACTTCTTGAAGAGACCTGACCATTTCACTTAATGAATCAACATTTATAAATAAATGTAGCTCTATATGTTTACTTGATTTTTTACCTTTGGATAAGGTGTAACTTGCATGAACCTTCCTAAATATGGGTTATAAACAATTACTAATACTGGTACTTCATAATCGAAGCTATTAGAAATAGACATACATGTTACTTTATTTCTGTATTTGACTAGCATTATTTTTGTGTATTTGTTTTTAAAATTGTTGATTGTTTAGTTATTTATTTATTATTATTTTTTTGTGTGTATATGTGTGTTAAGGATCAGTGATTATGCATTTTTACATTATAATTTTTGTAATGTTTTCAAGTCTTGTTTACTTTTTTTTTTATTTATTTTATCTCTATATTTATCCTCCTGACTTGCAGGAAAGCAGCAGAGGCGCTAATACATAGGGTGGGCAATTACCCCGACCTGCTTTTGGAGATGCCAAGATATTACTGTTCGCTTGAAATTTAATAGAGATTTGACTGTAATTTAGAACTGCTTGCCAGGACCACCAAGCAGGGGAATGTTCCATAAAATGTCTTTCCCAACAACACAACAGAATGATGCAAGTGGGTTTTGAACTGAGACCGTGTTGGTCACGAGCCCGACATCACTGTTTACCATGACTGACCTTATAGGGTGGGGGTGTTTCTAAATTTAAAAGCTAATAAATCAGACTTAGCAAATAGTGGACAAGAACTTATTTTTCTTGATACATGTTTTAATGTACAGTTTCTTGCTGATTTCTTTTTTTGACTTTATATATGAGCTTTTCTAAGAAAATCTGGTGTTTAATGGACAAAAAAATAAAACTCTTGATTGATGGATTTATTTTGTCAAGAAAGTTTTTTCAGTTATCTCAATATAATTTATTTAATTTGTAATGTAATACTATTATGCAAAAAAGTTTGAGTCAAATCCTAATTTAGATTTTATTAAGTTTTTTTGCAAGTACAAAACTTTAAAATAGCTATCAAAATCAAGGGCTTTATATGAAACTCTTGTATAAATTGTTAGCCTTAAAAAAGGCTGTTTTGAAAACTGAAACATTTTTGTGTAACTCGATTCAAAAAATTTTGCCAGAATAAACTGTAGAACTGAATGTAATATTTGAGTAATTTCAAGACTGATTGTAATCAGCTAAAAATTAATTTTAATGATAGTCATTGTAAATATTTTTAGAGAATACAGCAAATTTATAAATAAGATCCAGCTTTACTTTAGGCCATTTTTCAAAACTAATTTACTGTTTTTTTGCATGCTGAGAATGATTTTGGCACTTAGAAGTGTTGCAAATCATTTTTTAGGAGTGTTTCAGAGGGGAGACCCCCTGAACCCAAATTTTAGGAAAACCTAAAAATCACTTTTTTATTGTTTTTCTTGGCCACCCACTCTATCCCTCTGAATAGCCAAATTTGGTTCTAAATGCGACCTTTTTCATGTTTTCTCCAAACAGGTAAAGTTTTGTCGATTTTGACAATATTTTTGTTCATGAAACTAACCTGGATCCCCCCTGTGTTTTCTATCACTTCTTGAGAGATCTTTTTTCTCTTGGTTTCTTCTTTATTCTATCCTGGTGCTGAAAAAAGGATGATTAATTTGTGACAAATTTAAGTATCACCATGTTATTCAGCAAGCAAAATTACAAATAGAAAGTCAAGGTTTGAAGCATAAAATCGTACTGGAACTTATCTATAAAAATACCCAGAATACTAATAAAGTAAAACTACATTTTGTTGGCCTAAGAAAATTTTTGTGGAAAAGTTATTTAAGTTTTTTGTTATGATTTGAACTAAAAGAAAAATTTTTACACTTAAATGAAAACTTTTTTCTTGAAGAGAGCTAGATGAAAACATTTCAGTTATCAAAACGGTTTTTTTAAGGGTACCTATTAAAAACGTGTTGAGCCTATGCTTTTGATAGCTATTTAGATTTTATCATTTTCTTGATGTTGGATCAGCAGCACAGATAAATAGCAATATTGTTGTTTTTATAAAAGGACATGTTTTGTGTTTAATTATGAAGCTTTAAAAATATGGTGGTAATCTCAGGTTTTGTTCACTAATTGCTGTTACTAACCTAACAGCATTCAAGGATTTCCCAAAATTAAAAAATGTATGAAGCAAGCTTAGCAAATAGTGAACAAGAACCGTATTTTCTTACAGTTTCTTCTGTTTTTTTTAATGATTTTTATTCCTAATTTCCTTTTTTTGTAGATCTTATTTTAAGTAAAAGTCAGTGGAAATAATAACTTGAAAATGGCAGATGATGAAGATCAACAACAAGCTCCACCTCCACAAGCAGTAGAAGAGCCTCTGGATTTGATTCGTCTCAGCCTTGATGAACGAGTTTATGTTAAAATGCGAAATGAAAGAGAATTACGTGGTCGTTTGCATGCATATGACCAGCATCTGAACATGGTATTGGGTGAGTAATTCAAGAAACTAATGCATTTTTTTAAATATTTTTATTAATGGTAGTTTCATGTTTAATTTGTTATACAAAAAACAACCTAGGAATTAAAACTTATGTTTATAAACATTACTTTTTAATATGTACTGTGATACGATTAAAAAGTTATGTCATTTTTTATTATCTGATCAGGTGAAGTTGAAGAAACTGTTACAACAGTTGAAATTGATGAAGAAACTTATGAAGAAATTTATAAGCAAACTAAACGCACAATCCCAATGTTATTTGTTCGAGGAGATGGTGTAATTTTAGTTTCACCTCCTTTACGTGCTGGTGGTTAAATTGTTTTGAAACATTCTAATGGCAGCATTCAAATAATATGTGATATTTTAATGGTTATTGTATTGGCTTGTCTGTTAGTTTATCTAAAAGTTGGGTTTTTGAAGTTTTCAATTAACAATTAGTATGTAATAGACTCCAAATTTATAGTCTGTTTGATCATATTATTATAATTGTAATATAATTATGTAATTTCATCTGTTGTGCATAAAAAAGAGACTGATCTATTATTGTCATCTAAATTTTTTGTATAATTTTTAGAAATGTGTATAAGAAAATGCTTGTTTTAAAACTATTAAGTTTATTAAATAACTAGATAGTTATTTGATGAAAAATGAATTTGAGTTATGCAGCAAAGCTTACTATTGGATATTTTTCAAGTATTTTATCTGCAACAAAGCCTGGTTTTTAATGTAAGTTTGAATGTACATTATTAACTTTTTATTTTACTTTGCATTTGTTTACTCAATTATTATTGTTGTTTCTTATGCTTTCATTTTTTTAATGCAATGCATTTTTAAAAATTATTTAAAAATAATACTAATGCTAGACCTAGTTAATGACTTTTTGGAAATATCTTAAAGAATTAATAACCCGATATCTTAAAGAATTTTAGTACTTGGAATGAACATTTTATGAAATTGCATTTAAATAGATTAAGTAGAAAAAAATGAAATTATTATGCTTTTTCCTAATTCTGTTGGTTAGCGCTCATTAAAAAAGTGCTCTGTGATGATTAAGTCAAACTAGTTATAATTAATTTAACTATAAGACCACAAAAATATTTTAACATTAATTTATTAGCTTTATTAATTTGTATTGCCTTAATAGGTTTGTTGAAGAACAATTGAAAATCTTTTAATCTTAAGCCTAATAGAGCCTAATAATTAATGTTAAAATAATTTATATTATCTAATAATTCAATAATAATTAATGTTATGTATTTATAAATTTGTATTCTGTGGATATCATGAGAGAAAAAAATTAGTTTCAGGCTGTTGCTTGTAGAAATTGATGCTATAGGAACTTTGTTACTCAATACAGAGTTAACTATCACGCAAAAGCAAATCAATACATTAGTAGTTTTTACTATTTAGCCATATTTATTGTCTGGTCGCAATGTTTTCCGTATTTAAATGTGAAATCTTAATTGAATGAAACTTTAAGCTGTACTTTAGTGAAAAATTAAAAAAATGCCTTTATTATTATTTTTTTGCTGATGTAATTAAAATGAGTCAATAAGAAAAAAAAAAATGTTTGTGGCCTTGCCACAAATTTCACCATGTAAATAGTGTTTTAATTGATGTCACTCTTAAAAATTTTTCAGAACATTATATATTCTTATATTGTGACTTTCTTAATATGTATATAAAATTCTAAAATAATTCATGTTGTTTTTGTTTGGAAAACTCTTCAAAAAACAATATTCTTGTATATATATTTTGCTGATAATACTCATTTAAATAAAATATTCATGGATTATATCATTGCATGCTTTTTTTGCAAACTATTAATTGTGGTATTAGTAATTGCTGACTAAAAACTTTTCTGTTTTTTGCATCCTGTTTGGAAGCAATTTTTGTCAGAATATGGTATCGTATATATTATTACAGCTGATCTACTGTGTTAAAATATTCAATGCATGCTTGATTCTTTTTTTAGCAATGGATGAAACTCAGCAGTTATGCCGTGAATTACTTGAAGGAGTTAGTTGCATAGATAGCACTGGACTGTAAGTACAGCAACAGCATAGATAACCTATCCATCTTTTGTTTGGCTAATGTTGAATTTTTCTTTAAAATAGCACTATGTCTACTTTTAAAGGTATTTCAATTTTATAACTATAATGGTGTATTTTCAGGTGCCATTGAGACCACGTCTAAATGATAACAGTTAATTGATTGCTTCCTTTTTTTAAATTTATAATGCATTGGCTCGTTAGTAGTTCATTAGAGTGTCAGCAAATAGAATGTGTTCTACTAGTTGATTTTGTGAATGTGTTATTATATTTTTGATAGATCAACGTTTTTGGGCAATGAACCATCTCTTGAGAAATACCTTTTGAAGGAAAGAGGTGGAAAAATTATCAAGTATCTTTATAGATTAATCAAAAAGGTAGATATTTTTGACATTGTATTTCTGTTTGATGAGATGTTCATTAAAGCAAAACTTTGGTTAAATCAGATCACTTTCGTAGTTTAGTGATTCACTGGCATTCGTCCATCAAAGCGGAAACAGGAAAAAGCCTGTTGACTGAACGAGTTAGAATTAGCAAATTTGATAGAATTGCTATAAAGCTTTCTACTTTGGTTGAGTTTGCAGAAATGCTAATTCAAGAATAATTGATTAAAAATAATTTTTGCTATTGGTTAAGGTGTAAATTACAAAACGCAGTGAATATCTTGAAAAAATGTCTATTTTGGATTAGTACATATATTCGTTTATCTTAATATTCTGCTGTGCAAAGCTGGTGTTTTCACTCAGTTTGTAGTGAAATTGACAAGTATAAGAGAATAGTTAAAGGAGAATAGGTTTTCATAAATTTAAATAAAACATCAATCCTAAGCATTGTTGAATCTTTGATATGAGCAAAAGGGTTTAAATTAAATCTTTTTGATTGCAGCGAAATTGTATCGGCTTTAATACCGTGAGGTTTAAGACGAGATTTCACGGCCAGCCAATCAGCTTTTGTTGGCACGTATCGTCGCCAGTATTTCCTCTTTGAGTCATGTCTTATCCATATTGTCGTTATTGTTTTAGAATTCGTGAAATATAATAGTTGGTGTGTATTAGAGGGTTTGACAAGTACCAGTCGTCAGCTCGAGAATACCAGATTTTAATCGTCGGTTGACATTTTCTGATTTTGTAGTGCTTAGCATTTTTTGAACAACTGAAGAATTAGCAATAGGAATTTTAGCGTAAACTTTATTTTTCATTTTCACGTTTGTACTTACTAAACGTATTTTTAAAATATGTCAATCTTGCCATTTACCAAATCAACTCTTGCTATTTTTCAAATCACTAGGGTCGCACGTGCTCGTTCGAAATCATTCGTTTATGTCCTTCTTTGATTCGAATTTTAACTACATTTGAGCCTACCGATTATCAAGCAGGTACACGGTTGGTAAAATGAGTAATTTTTGAGTTTTTCGTTTTAGCCAGTCAAGTTTCTTTTGTTGATTTATTTAGATGCACATGACTAAACTAGGCCTTGATAAAACCAGTAAAAGTTTTTGACTATATCAGTTAAAATGTTTTTGTGCATTGATTTTTAATTTAAGGGTTATTAATTGATAGGCTAACAGTTTCTTGATTTCCTTGAACTATTGCATAAATTCTTAAGTGCCATTATTGAGAAGAGGGAGATTTAGTGTATTTTTAAAGAATAAACTCTCGATTCTTTGATAATGCATATTTTCTCGCATCATTTCAGATCTTTCCCAAAATTTAAGGAAAGATACGTCATTAGTTTTTATCCAGTTGATTTATTTGCAATACTTTGATGTGGCGACCGTTAACAGTCTTAAATAACAAAGTGTGTTTTTGATTTAGGTAAACTTTTTGACTATAAATTTTCTTGCTGGCAACCAAAATTTAGAGAATATCGATTTGCTTTCTCTAAATATGAATATAATTGGATAAGAAAATATAACAATTTGTCAAAAAAGAGAAGAAAAAAGCACAGAAGAGGTTTCTTAAGTTGATTCTTTTCTTTCATTAGTTTTTGCTTATAAATTTTTACTTGTTTAACTTGTAAATCTATTTAACTCTCTATCGCTCAACTCAACAAATTTTTCACGTTTCACATTTTTTAAATTTTTTTGCCTTAAAAAAATTTTTGTTGATTGACTTTATCGACAGATTTGATACAACTCATATTTTATCGTTTTTATTGGAAACCCGGAAAAATTTCTATCAGTGGGATTTTTTAACCAAGTTACTTTTTGACTTTTTCTTATTTTTTTTACGTTTTGTATCGTGTTTGATCAGAGGTGAAAAGTAATGAGTAATGTAATAATTTTTTTTCTAGTAGTTGACGTTGAAGTATGACTCCCTAGAAAGTACCAAAATCTTCAAAAAAATTCAACATTTTAATCACTTTAGTTGCTTAATTGATCATTGTTACAAATTTGAAACGTTTAAAAAATGGGGGAAATGGGGGGAGGGGGTTAATTTTTTTGCAAAGTTTTGTTTCAGTTGCATTTCTAATGCGATTTCAACTTCAAAAACACACTAAATAAACTTTTTTCATTCGAAACCTAAAAGCGGACGATAGAGGGTTAAGCAATTAAATCTTAATGCTTAGTTTGATATAAAGTACGACATTTGCTCATATACAGTAACAGCTTTTTACATATTACATACACGTGTTTTTTAATTGGTCGTTTCTATATATCCTTTATGTTTTTGCTGTGTCGTTATTATTTAATGGTTAGACTTTATGTTTTATGTCTAAAAATAAAGGACACTCTTTCAGATCATCTTGATAAATAAGGCAAAACCAGCAATTTTTTTTTGGTTTATTTAACTTGTTTTAAATCAAAATGGTTAATTGCTTTTTTTCAGGTTTTAAGATTACTTTAAGAAAACGCAAAAATCGTTTTTATAAATTAACGTTGCAACATGGTCGCTCTAAAAATTGGTTGAGTTCAGATGAAAAAAGCAATCTCGATCAAGAAAAATATTTAGAAAAGGTTCAGTTAATCATAAATTTTTGCTGTTTTAAAATATGATTTAAGATGAAAAATTGCGATTATATAAAGAACCATATGACATTTTAAAAAAATTTACCGGAACTAATAATAATTTTACTCTATTCTTTCGATATTAGTGGTAACAATCAAATGAGTTTTACTCAACACAATGTATTTAAAAGCAAGCTATTTTGTGTGAATTAAATTGAACAATAACAAAAATCAGTTTCTTGTCTTAGAATGTCAAAAATGCGATTACTGGCATTTTAAGTTTTTCTTGTTTTAATTTGAAAATTGTGATTTTTGCAAAATTCATTTTGATTGTAAATCTGAGATAGTCTTACGCTTTTTACAGTACTTTACCTTTTTACATTTATGTCTTAATGTATAATTTGTCCAACAGTTTACATCCGGTTTCAGGCTCGAACTTTAAGGTACCCCAGGAGGCGCTCTGCTCCTTATAGAAGCAGTGACGTTATCAATCAGCTTCTGAGAGCAAGGTTTCAACGGAGACGTCAAAAAATTGCGACGTTCAAAAGGGGTGTCAATAAAGTTGCCTGCCAAATGTCTGGTCAAAGTGAAGTTGAAAATGTCGAAGCTATGTCAGGGTTTGAAGGTCCCTTTCACTTGGCGTCCGTTTTATTGGAGTTGCTGGAAAGTTCGTTTTGTATTCACTATTCTTACTCTCATGCCTCTTCAGCGAATACACCAGTTGATGGAGATTCCCCAATGTCCGTCGCGATTCAACTGGTTACTGCCATAACTGCTTTGCAACAAGCGAAATGTGAGTTCAACCGTTGTATAATATTTATTTCAGTTTTTTGCGCGTATGTCAAGAACTAAGCGCTGCCTAGTTCGAAAAGCAATATCCACTTGTTTTATAACCTTCTTCGTTAGTCCAAGGCAGCACTTATCTAAATCTGCAATCTCGAAAATTTTGGGTTTGTGAAGTGCCTGCGCATAGTTATGAAATGAACTCGCAATAAATTTATAAATTTGGCAATTTTTACATCCATTTCGACATTTAAAGTAAAGAAAAAAATAGAAGAAATTTGATCAGGTTCCTGAGTAAACGATAAAGAGTTTATTTTTACTGTGAAAAGATAAAAATGTTAGCGAAAATTTTAATCATGAACGTTTTAGGGCTCGTTTCCATTACGAGCATGGAGTGGAGTATTCTTTGTTTTTTTACCGAATTTTTTTACTTTGGTTAGCGCATTTTCACCGTTTTAAGCGCGGAAAGAAGTAAAAAAATCTATAAAAAAAACAAAGAATACTCCATTTTACGCCTGTAGTGGAAACGAGTCCCTATTCTAAACCAGGAATGGTAAACTTGTCTACTGGTAAGTTCGACATTTAAATTTTTTAGAAAATCGCGATCGACCACTGCGGAAATAATGAAATGTTAATGGCCCGACTGACAGTTTGTTAACATTTAGTAACATTCAAACTTGAATCTGTCCCAGATTTTTTGGTTTTTGTTTCTAAAAAGGAATAATCTCTAAAAAAAGGTCTTTAGTTTGATTATGTCTCCAATTTTTTCATTTTGTCCTTAAAAAATAGTGATTACCATAATCAACAAGATTACCATAATCAATAATCACAAGCGACCCAGAAGTTGAGAAGCACTGCAGTATACCGAGGTATATTGTATAGAAGTGTGGGTGAAAAAAATGTACCAACGACAAGGTGTACCATAAATACTATTAACAATTTTATATATGAAATAAGTTTTTAGGAATAATGGATTTGTACTGTATTTTTATGTATCCTTACAAGTTGCTAAAATATCAGCTACATTCAGAAGTTACCAGGTTAAAAAGAATTGAAAGATCGAAAAAACTTTTAAAAAAGTTGAAGGTTGGCACGCTCCACAACCTCGTGTTTAGCGACGAAAAATTATTCACTATGGAGGCAATATTTAACAGCCAAAATGATAGAGTTTTGTCAAAAAGTATACAAACAATACCTAAAGGACTGAAAAAATCACCACGACACAAAAACCTGCCTCCGTAATGGTTTGGGCTGCTGTATCGTCTAAGGGGAGACACCCCTAATTTTTGTACCCCTAATTTTTTGAGTCAAAATCAATAGTAATTTCTATAAACGCTATAGTGGAAAATGGCTTGATACTATGGACTGGAAAACTTTATCCTGATGAAAATTGGACATTTCAACAGTAAGGAGCGACTTCTAATACTGCAAACGTTACTCAGAATTGGTGCGAGGAGAATTGTCTCCGTTTCGTTGCCAAGGTTAATTGGCCTCCAAATTCACCCGATTTAAACGTTATGGACTATTGTCTGTGGTCATTGTTAGAAAGGAAAGCTTGTGCTACTCTTGCAGTGTCGTATATTCTAAAGAAAAGTTTGATAAAAGCTTGGGAAGAAATTGACAAAAAAATTATTTGTGCCACAGTAAATGACTTTGTTGTAGATTAAGAGCTGTTATTAATTCAAAAAGCGATCATTTTAAATAAACGTTAGTTATTTGATGCTTGGTGAGCATAATATCATATTCAAACTTGCTGAGCATCATATTTAAAACGAAAAGTTTTACATTTATTTCAGTAATTTTTTGCTTTAACGGTATTTATGGTACACCCTGTATATCAAAACTGGTGAAAGATTATAATATCCTCCAAAACGACAAAATTTTACACACGCAAGACAGGAAGTGCAAAAATCAAACGCGATCGACCAGAGAGATGTGAGTATCAACTTGTGGGCTATCCCTACTCTAAACAAAAAGCCTCATCAGCCTTAATTTCAAGACAATCAGATAGAAAATAATATTGACTATTTAAAATATAAAAAAATTTTTGATTGAATAAAAGCTGATGAATTAATAAAGCTTGTAAGCTTTAATATGTTATCTTTTATTTCTACGTTATTTAAATTAACTGTATGACTTAAACTTTTATTGTAAATAATTTAATATATACCGTAGGTCGCTTTGTATTCTTAGAGAGTATGTTATTTCAGCCACGTTCGCACGAGGTGATTCGTACGAAAACGACAAATCACTGCTGAAAATATCGTTCAACGACACACGATGGACCGCGGAGTCAGTCACACAGTTACAAAGGCTTGTACTGAGAACTGTTATTGTTTTATGTCGAGTTGGGTTGGAACACGGCGATGATATTTCGGTTGGTAAATGCACTGTCCATGTTTTATTGTGTTAATTGAAGCTGTTTTGCCTTTAAAAAAGGTTTTAAATTTAATTCATTTCAAACCAGGTTTATCAAATTGTCTTGTTGAGCTCAGATTTGTAGGCCTCGTTATTTATTATTTTTTATTATGCAACATTTTTTTGAGTTTCCGTCTTTTTGTAATAAAGACCCAAGTCTAAATTTCAATCTGTTGATTTCGCGTTTGATGGGGGTGTTTTAATACTCCCCTCACTTGCCCTGGATAGCTTGTTTACTTGTAACTTTTTGGAAATCTTTTAAAAGTATGGGTCGGCGAGATGGCGTTTAGTCGAGTGTAATTTTTCTCTAAGCTGAACTAGATAGAACTAGATATTAGAAAAATTCTAAACTAGATTTTTCATCTAGCTGTTTAATAGTTTGCCACTACCGATGTTAACAGCCCTGAATATCAAAATTGTTTAAAGTTTATCTCGCATGCGAATGTTGATTCGTGCAGCTGTAAACATTTACGCGTATGTGTAAATTCCTAGCTGAACTACCTGTAGCTTTGGTTTTCACTACACTAAAAGCAGTGATCATAAAGATAACTGGGGTGCCCATTTTACTACTTGTAAAACAGTGAATTGTCAACTCTTAACTAAATCTAGAACGCCTAGAAAAGTTTATTACTTGTACAAAAAAAGAAATTGCAACTAAATTTTAACGTTTATACAAAAGTCATTTGTAGTGTTTGTGGGTATTTTTCTCCTCTTGACAAAGATGGCACTTGTATTTTTAAGCATTGCGAAACTGTGACGAGCATCTACGTAGCTTTATTAGAACGGAAAACAAATGATAAAAAAATATATTTTTATTTGAATTATTTTTTGTTCTACGTGCCTTTATTGCGCAAATTAAGAAAAAATGTCTTGTTTTTTGTACATTTCCATTAAGCAGTTTTTTAAAAATTAGTTGTCAATAAATTAATTTAATGAAAAATTAAAAGTAATACAAAATAAATGGATATGCAATTATTCTCTTTTGCGGAACTTTTATTCTTCTTATTTTGTATAGTAGCTGATATACGCTTGAATACAACTCTGTTATATAAAATGCTTTAAAGTGATTAGAAACAGTTTTGCGTCCTCAGTCAAGACAAACACTCATTGTGTGTGATTATGT
The DNA here is from genome assembly GCA_963680785.1 of Diplosoma virens. Classification (NCBI taxonomy): domain Eukaryota; kingdom Metazoa; phylum Chordata; class Ascidiacea; order Aplousobranchia; family Didemnidae; genus Diplosoma; species Diplosoma virens. The sequence continues at coordinate 8,811,100 of OY796885.1, read as the reverse complement.
TGTATATTCTGATAAGTACCGTCAAATGTTTTATTGCGTAAATTCGCGTGATTGGTTTAAATCGTACGAGATCATGTGCCAAGTAGAAGATTGTAAAAAATAAAGTAAAATGCTTTTCACTTCCAACATAATTTTTTAAATAATTTCTCGTTTTAATTATTAATAAAACATTCGTTTTTAAATAAATTTTTTTGCAACGATGTTGATATTCCTACATTGCTTTGTTTTTCGTCAATCTTTTTTTCATGATGCTACAGGGTTTGATCGAGTTTTAAAGGTCTATTTGTAATTGTTGCTGACATTTTGTTTTTTACATTCAGGAGTTAGTCAAATGTCAAGCGATCGAATCTTTGATGCAAGTGTCTGGTGAGATAATGCGCCGTGGCGGAATGGTGCCCCACGGAGCGTTTCGTCAGCCCAAAACCCCCTTCAACCAAGGACTGGACTCTAATTGCAACATAGGTGCGCCGTGCCGCGTTAATGCTGCAAAGTTTTTTTTAACTTGAAAAAATTTTTTGTAGGACGTAAAGTCAATGATTTCGATGTCGATGATGACGTCACAAGCGATTTGTCGAAGAAGCGAACTGTTCCGTCGTTGCTTATAAGCGAGAGCGTTGATGCATCGAGCGACGATGAAAGTTATCGAGAACAATTTCGGAAGAAGTTTAATAAAATGAAGAAGCAAGCTATGATCAATGCCGAGCTATTACTGCCGCCTCACATGACCTTTGTGGCTGAGGTCATGTTTGGCATATTTGGAATTCTGACCCAATCTATTGAAAATTGTCCTGGAGCAATGAGCTACCAGCAATTGTGCGAAGTGTGTTTACTTATGCACGAGTTTTATAACTGCAATGGATTTACTGTTTTTTCTTGTCTACTGCAAGAGATAGCTTCGCTGGGCAGTCAGGCCAATCAAAGTTTCAGTGTATCAAACAAAATATCTTCAAGTCCTCTTACATCCCCAATCAAGTCGCCAACATTAAGCAACAGCTTATTTGCCAAAAAGCCAGAGACGTGTTATTATTTCTTGTACGTCAATCTCATATCTGCCTTTGAACAACTGATCACAATCGTTCAAAAGTCAAAGGTCGAATATATGCACAAGGTTGATTGCTCCAGGCACCACCACAAGACATGTGACCTCAGCAAACTCGTGCCTATCCATCACAGCTTGCTTGGTGATGGCGCCAGTCAATTTCTTGTAAGCAAATGCTCAACCAGCAGCCAAAGTACGCCAGTGTCGTCCGTCGATAAAGTCTGTGACCAACTCAAAAAGACCAGTTTAAGCGCAATCAAGTGAGTTTTTTGAAAGTTTTTAAGTTTTCGGTTTTTTTTATCGCTAAAGCTTTTTAATAAATAATTTTTAAATTCCACACTTCTTCCTTTGCACAACAAACCGTGACTTTTGTATTTCTAGAGAAGAAAACTCGCTTTGCATCATTACAACCGCCATCAAATTTCTTATAAACGTCGCCGCCACCATTAAATCTCGCTCGATCTTCGCGCGCGAAGCTCTGCGTCATCTCGATCGACTCGGTGTTTGCCGATGCATTCCGTCGTCTGTCATCGTGGTTCCACTGCTGGGCAACTTGTCGAAGTGGAGTGAAAAGACTCAGAACATCGCCCTCGCTATCGTCGGCAAAGTCTTGCTCCATCATTATCACGTCGAGTCGTCGGCACCATCAACCGAGTCAGTTGATCTTGTTTATTTCAATCGAATGCAGTGGATTGAGTTTTATTTGATTTCGTTTGACTTTAGTTTCTTATCGAATTGAATTGTTTGGTTTTATTGAATTTGATTTATTCACATTGAATCATTAAATTGAATTATTTGTTCATAATTCTCATTTATCAGGTCCTTGAAATCAATGCACATAACTGATACCCCGTCCAGCTGGGTGGACTCCTCTTTTAAACACCGCTCAAATTCAAACCAGGATTTTACTTCTTGCAAACCGGCGATCAATTGGAGGTTTGTATTTTGCCGATGGTGTTTTCTATTAGAGGGCGGCTTTTAATCAAGGGCAGTTTATATTTAAAGAAATACGGTATTTGACTTAGTTTGTGTTTCAGGTTTTGGTTTTAAAATCTTAGGTATCATTATTATTATTATTATTATTATGAAAAGATAGTTATCAACTGTTATACTTTTACAGACATTCGTATCCTGCTGATCGGACAGCATCGCCTCCCTCCACCCCCATCTTGGCTGGTCTTGAATCCGCTGAGGAATTGATGTTGCAACACAGCAAGGACTTTCCCTGGTTATGTCTTTGTCTGTACAAACCTCTCCTATTTTCAAAGAACGTCGACGTGGCTTTGAAAGTGGCCTTGCATCTTCAATCGATTTCTCCCCATCTGAGTGTCGCCCCCAAAAGCGCCCTTTTGACTTTAGTGTTTATGCCTATCTTGCACAAGTTTGCCGGCACTTTTTGGGACTTGCTACCGGACCCGTCGACCCATGTAGCGACCGCCATGATGGACGACATCGCGTTTATCGTATTCGGAATGATTCTGCAGTTTCTAGAAGAATCGAGCGTTTACTTGAAGCTGTTTATTCGACACGGTGGCCTAAAGGCGCTCAACAAGCTGCTGGAGCTGGACTCGAGCGGCGCCAGCGTCGATTCATCTTCTGCGTTTAATTGCGGTGCTCTCTCGCTGATTCTCGACTTATCCCGAATTGCCACTGGAAAAGCGGTTCCAACATTATCCCACACTGCTACAGTCGCTGTTTTCAAGCCGAATCCGAAACAACAACCTGACAAACAGCTCGAGCTTGCGCCCGGAGAGCCGGTCGCCACTACCGGAGTTCGCTCGTTTTTTCGAGGAATTTCATTTTCTTGGGGCAATGACAAAAGACGATTAAAAGATGCCAAAGAGCGATCGTCAACTATCGACATCACTTCCCTGAAGCAAGAATCTTCGAATTCCCTCACTATCAACAGCTCAACCCCGACTTTACAAGCCGACGAGTTAGCGATTTATTTGGTTCAGCTCAAGAGATTTGTTCAAGGCGCATTGAGTCTGACAGGGGCGTCGCTCAAAGATTTCTCGAAAGATCGCCTGAAAAAGACGATGAGCTTCGTTCGAGCCGTGAGCGGAGCTGATTCGACCGACTCCGAGAGCGAGCTCGGTTTCTCGATCAAAAGGAAGCGCCGACTCTCCGAGACGTCAGGCTATCGCTCCACCAGTCAAGAGCAGCTTTACCACACTTTGGACCGGTCGTCGAGCGGCGCGCAGAGCGCGATATCGTCCGTGGTCTTCTCCGCCGACACTCTTCAGTTACCTGCTGACGGCGACTTGTCGAAATGGAGACGACTAACTGAAGTGTGGAGTATTCTGGGGACGGCTGTGCCCGCCGAAGAGGAGCTTTGCTCGATGTTTCTCGACATGAACGGGTTCAACATCGCCATGCGTCTATTAACTTTGATATCTCTGGGATTCAATTCTCATTTCAATCGTGACGTCAGCTTCACCCGCCCTACTACTGTTGAGCAATCGCTTGACAATAGCTTCGCGAAAACTGCCAGTCGTCACTCATCGACTTCAGCTCTAGACGAGGAAGAGACAAAGCGGGAGGATAATCCTCCAAAGCGCACGAGGTCGATTCCGAAGATCAATTTAACTAGTCCGTCTGAAAACGGGAACCATGAAAACCTAAAGAAAACAGCAAGCTTGGATGATATTTTATCGGAGACATTCAAATTTTTTCGCTCTACTACGCCCGTAGATAGCGCTATCAATACGCCTGACTCGATTGTAGACTTCGAATTGCAGCAACTAATATTGGAGTTGAAATTAAACCTATTTACATCATGTTTACGAATTTGCTTTTTCTGTGCGAAGCTTAAAGATCAGGTATAAAATTTTCCGTAATTGAGAAATTGAATTTGGTCAAGTTATCTTTGGTAATTGGCTTACCTCATTAATTTTGCTGATGTCACAAACAACGTAGTTTTGTTGGCTAATTTGTAATATTGAGATATTAAATAGACCTACCACTTGTTTTTATAAATGAGTATCCCCTACAGCTTTCGAAAAACTGATAAAATACCGCGTTTGCGTGGCGTTTCTGTGAAGCCAGAGATTTTTACCGTTTTGATCTACTAAACGCTGTTCAATTTACTCTCTCTAGCGAAAGTTTCTCGTTTGTAAAATTCCTTTGTAGGAAAACAATAGTAATTTTGATTTTGAACTATTGATAGAAAA